>ML783248.1:870544-885979 GCA_009831015.1 Picea engelmannii | reverse complement strand
AAAAAAAAAGTAAGACAATGTTAAGGAATATGACATGGGATGAACATTTGATGGCATTTTTCCATTCTATTGACTTGTATCAAATAGAATCAATCAACCAATATCAAAAAAATATGAATAATTCAATCAATCGATATCAACAAGATATGAAGGAAATATTACATGAATATAAGTAGTCTAGTATTATTGATGCCATTAGTGACAAGTATAACCAAGAACGATATGTCTGGTATGATTTAGAGGATGATTGTGATAACCGGTACATGAATAGTTTTGATTTCTGGGAGACAATCACTTTTACCTTATATTTGATGACTCTATTCCTCCTTATATAGAAAACATCATGGAAGGAATTTAGGAGAAGGTTATGACTACTATTTTTTAGCTTACATATTCTCCATTGGTGGTATTCCTTCTATATCCCCATCTAACCTTTGGCAATTATGTGGAGGAATTTTTTAGTTAAGGTTGGATCTATATAATTTTATCCACATGACTGTGTTAGGAATTTGGAGCACCATTCTTACCTAGGTATTAAGCTCAAGTATATTTTGTGGGGAGTCAACATGAGTTCTTGGACATGGGACCTAGGTCTATGAATCATCTCATTGGATTACTTTATTTTTGCAATTATTTCCTACATATGGGACATGGGATACTTCAACATTGCTATAGACACATGTACATGGGATCTAGATTTATGGTGGAGCCTTTTGGAATACTTCAACATAGTGGCTAGCACTTATACAAGGGACCTTGGTTCCTTGTCTTACTTCAGCACTATAGTCAACACTTATCCATGGGAACCTAGTTCATGGTTCTACCTCCTCACAATAAGCATTCAGGGAAATGTTTTTCTAAGGGGGGTGGAATGTTGGGATTCTCCCTAGAGGTGTAATGGGGATGAGAAGGGCCCATTACAGTAATAAAAGTGGAGTCCATTCAATGTAAGGTGGACTAGGTCCATTATGTTTTTTATTATTAAATAAGACCCACTATGGTAGTTAATATTCATGAAATGTAATGCGGCATCATTAAATAAGGTCCATTAGATAGTTAGGAGGTTTTTTCCATTAGATAGTTAGGAAGTTTTTATGATTAGGATTCTCTTATTAGCTATAAAAAAAGGATGACATCCTCCTTATGGAATATGTGTGGAATTTATTGTAAGTTTTAAAACTTTTACATTAATGAAATGCACACATGGATTCTTCACACGGAAAATAAAATAATTGCAATCACACATATACATAGAGATTTACCCTGGAAACCCAACCGAGAAAACTAGCAACTTGTTTTAGAGTTGCACCTCTAATTCTATTCATCATCAAACTTCATTTTTTACAACATATAAGATCCCGCGGCATCCAAAAATCCCCTAATCTGTTGATCTGGATTATATTACAACCTTAATTCCATAACCAAAATTAGAAAACCATGGGATGAAATACCTTGCGCCACTAAACTACAAAAGGCAAAAAATTGCCCCTGTCAAAGGTGAAAGACTGCCCAAAAATTTAGTGAATAAACCCTAAAATTTTGAAAAGAATATAACACATACCCAACATTCTCCCACTTGTTTTTTTCTTTTCCTACAGGAGTCACAATCTTTCATGATCAACAATCTAGGGTAGAAATACCAATTGATTCTCTAAACCAAAATAACTTCTTAGTGCTCACAGACTTTGTTAATGAATCTGCAACGTTCTCCAAAGTGTTTGCCTTCACCAATAGCACCTTCTTCTTTTCAACCATGTCTCTGAAAAAATGATACAGAACATTGATATGCTTCGTCTTAGAATGATAAGCTAAGTTCCTCGCTAGGAAGATTGCACTCTGACTATCACTATCTATCCTTATATCTTGTTGTATCAATTGAATACCTAAACACAATCTTTGTAACCATATTGCTTCTTTTCTTACATGAGTGGTTGTCATGTATTCAAATTTTGTAGTTGAGAGTGCCATTATAGGATGTGTTTTTCTCATCCAAAATATTGCTCCTCCAAATAGGTTAAACCATACCCACTTATAGATCTTCTACCATCCAGATCTCCAGCCCAATCTGCATCAACAAAGCCATGTATTCCCAACACTCTATCAAATCCTATTATTCCTTGGAAACATAATCCATAAGTAGTAGTGCCACACAAATACCTAAAAACCCTATTTACTACCCCCCCATGCTCCTTCCCTATTTTTGACACATACCTTCTCAAAAATCCCACTGCATGTGCAATGTTCGACAAGCTAGTACAAACGATTGCATACATCAAACTACCAACCACACTAGCATACAAAACATGGGGCGTGTCCTCTTCATCTTCCTCTTTCTTTGAAAATTGATCTATGGATAAATTTACACCAAAATGAATAGGGACCTTGACAGGTTTACATTCCTACATATTAAACCTCCACAATATTGACTTAACATATATTCGTTGGTTCAACCAGAGTTCCTTGTTTTCATGATTTCTTTTAATTTTCATGCCCAAAATAAAATTTACAGCACCAAGATATTTCATGTCAAATTTAAAGGACAACTGAGTTTTCACATCCTCAATAATTTCCTTGTTGTTTCCTATCAACAATATATCATCCACATACAAAACCAAATAAATAAGATGATCACCTACTCATTTGAAATACACATAGTGATCGAATTTGCTTCTTGTGAAGCCAAGTCCCAATATATAAGTATCAAATTTTGATACCACATCCTTGGTTATTGTCTTAACCAATATAGGGACTTTTTCAACCTGTCTACCATATATATATTTCCCTTCACTACAAATCCTTCTTCCTATTGCATGTATATTTATTGTTCCAACTCCTCATGTTGAAATGTTGTATTCACATCCATTTATTCTACTTCAAAATCAAAAGTAGCAACAATAGATGAAAGAAATCAAATAGAAGTTAACTTTGCAATAGGAGAAATAATTTCATCAAAGTCAATTTCCTCTACCTAGGAATAACCTTTTGTTACTAATCGAGATTTGTATTTCTCCACTTTTCCTTCTACATTCAACTTCTTCTTAAACACCCATTTTTTGCCAATGGGATTTCTTCTAGTCAACAACTCCAATATATCCCAAGCCTCATTCTTGTCCAAGGCTGCCATTTCTTCAGCCATGGCCTTTTTCCATAGTTTTCCATCCTCTAAATCCACTTCCTCCCTAACAGTTCTAGGATCATCATCAATAATAAACAAAGAAAAATTTGAATGGAAATCTGGTGGAGTACACCTTTTTGGTTGTCTTCTTTCCTATACCAATCTCCTCAATACTAGAGTATGAAGCTCTTATTCTTCTAATTCATGTTCTTTTGTAGAGTCGGATTCATTATCCTTCAACTCAAACTCTATTTTCTCTTGTTCTTCCTCCCTTGGTAGGACTTTTAGTTTGACAACATCTTTGATTTCTCTAAATACCACATCTTGATTATACACTACCTTCTTAATTTCTAGGTTCCAAATCTTATAACCTTATAGACCATCTTTATAGCTAATAAAGATACACTTTTCATCCTTTTTATCTAGCTTACTCATTTTCTCCTTTACAATGTGTACATAAGCATCAAAACCAAAAGCCTAAGATGTGTCAGAGAGGATTTCTTACTAGTCCATACCTCATGTGGAGTCGTGTCATCCAAAACTGATGAGGGTGATTGATTTACCAGGTAACATCCAGTGTCCATTGCCTCTGCCCAGAATTCATGTCCCAACTCGACACCACTAAGCATGCTCCTTTCTCTTTCCATCAACATCTTGTTCATCCTTTATGAAAATTCATTCTAATGAGGTGTGTATGGTGTATTCTTCTACCTTTCTATACCAAATTTCCTACATAATTCCTCAAATTCATTCCTGTAGAATTCTCCACCATTATCCATCCTCATCACCTTAATTTTCTTCTCTATCTAATTTTCCACAAGAGCCTTAAATTATTTAAACTTGTCAAAGACTTAATATTTCTTCTCGAGGAACTAAATCCACGTATTCCTTGAGAATTCATCTAAAAATGAGACATGGTACATATATTTACCTAGTGACAGAATCATCATAGGTCCAAACACATCACTATGCACCAACTATAAAATTACCCTTGCCCTTGTAGCACCAAAGGAGAATCTTACTTGATTATGCTTCTTGTACAAGAAATGTTTACAGAAATCAATATCCAAAGAGAAATTCAACATACCCTTACAATGTAGTACTTGAAGACCCTTCTCTCGGATATGCCCTAGTCTTTGATGCCACAACATAATCTTTTCTCTAGAGACTGTAGGATTTTTTCTTTCTTCATCTCCAATCTCAAGAAAAAAAAAATGTTGCACTCATCACTAATAGTGCTTCCCAACAACTTATACAAAGCTCCAATTTGAACTCCCCTCAATGACACCATTGCTCCTCGAACCATCATATAGGTTTACTTTTAAAACATTGTTTTTAGACCTCCATCGTCCATCTTTCTTATAGAAATCAAATTCCTGGCCAATCCTGGGATGTGCAAAACACCAGAGAGTGTTCTAATCCTACCATCCATGAGCTTCAACTTGACTTTTACTCGTCCTACGATTTTGGTAGTAGAGTCATCTCTTAGAAAAACATCACCCCCATCAAACCTTTCATACCTACAAAACCACTCCCTTTGAGGATTCATATGAAAGGATGCACCTGAGTCAACCAACCATGCCTCATGATCTACATGTGTGCTTGAAGAATCCAAGTACGCATCCCCTCCTTCATATGTAGAGTTTTTTTCTTCTATAGAAGTGGCATCATCAGATCCCTTACCTCAATCAACACTTTTGGATCTACATTGTTTCTGGTAATGCCCTTCTTTTCCACATCTCAAACAACCTTTATGAATTTTCTTGGAGATTTAGATTATCCTCTAGATTCATATATCCCACTTGAGGAATCATTTTTATTTCTTTCCTGGGAGAATCCTCTTACAAATAAGTCATATGTTCTCTAAATTTCCATGTTTTTCCTCCTCATCTCCTCCAAAAACAAGTATGAGACCACATCATCGAAACATAAAGTAGTTTCATTACTGCCTATGGCCACAACTGGACTATCCCACAATTCTGGTATAAGTCACTTTAAACTGATACACTTATCTTCACTAGAAATATTAATATCAATAGACAATAATTGAATTACCATAGTATGAAGGAATTCATATGCTTTGTTACCGAGTCTCCATCTTTCATCCTCAGGCTGTAAAACTTCTTTCGTAGGAAAATTTTGTTTACTAGGGACTTAGATTGATACAAAGCCCCTAACTTATTCCATAATTCCTTCGTTGTCGCTTCCCCTAACACATTAAATAATAATAAAACTTAATTGTTCTCTTTGCCTTCCGATCCAAATTTTTCCAATCTTCTATTAGCATTCTCATAGGTGTAGTACCTGGATCTACAATGACCCATTGATCTTTGTTTACCAAAAGATCTTCCATCTTGAGCTTCCACAACTCAAAAATCTTCCCATTAAATTTTTCAATCTCTATTTTTGAACTGTTTTCCATTTCTTTTCACCACAAGAATCGATATTGCATAGCTCCCATTGAAGCAATGCTTATCACAGACCTAAGACAAACCCTTAGCCACAAAGGCATCCTCCTAAAACCAATAATCACTCTGATAGTTTTAAACCTTTTACATTAATGCAATGCAAACACATATTATTAACACAGAAAAGAAAACAATTTCAATCACACATATACACAAATATTTACCCTGGAAACCCAAACGAGAAAAACAAAAACTTGTTTTAGAGCCATACCTATAAATATATTCATCACCAAACTTCATTGTTTATAATACAATATCTAGGATCCTACGTCATCCAAAAACCCCTAATCCATCGACGTAATAGATTACAACCTTAATTCCTTAACCAAAAATAGAAAACCATGGGCTTAAATACCATGCGCCACTGAACTGCCAAAGGCGAAAGGCAACCCAAAAATTTGGTGAATAAACCCCCCAAAAAAGTTTCCCACAATTGTGCAAAGAATATAACACATATTCAACATTTATTACATTTGAAGCTTATGTCATTGATAGGTCACCCAACCTTAAGAGGAAAGTGAATAAAAGTGGATTCCTTCCATACAATTATCATTGTAAGGTGTTTCCCTACCTTAAAGGTATTTTGATAAATAAAGTATAGATCATTTATGATATCTCTTTTGTGATTTGATTTCTTGGGTTAAGGATCATAACATACTCAATCTAAAAGGGTCTTCTTTATGAGTATGTAGATTTCCACAATTAGCCATAATGTTAGAAAGTTTTCGGGATAAAAATTGTGTATGAAGTTTTGAAATGTTCAACGTTTCGAGTGGACACTCCACCCATCATCAGGGAAAAAATTGTCCCCAATGATGGGTGGAGTGTCCACTTGAAATGTTGGATGTTTCAAAAATTCATACACAGTTTTTATCCCTAAAACTTTCTAACATTAGGGTCATGTTTATTAAATAAGGTCCACTAATTGGTTGGTACTCATTGATGATAGGGTCGTAAGTAGTTAGGGAGAAACTATGTATAGAGCTAGTAGGATATGGGATGTTTTGGCAAGGATTTTTATTGTATTGGAGTTGTTCTCAAAAAAAATTCCCCCTCAAAAAGGCCCATGAAAATTACTCTTTTTTTTTTTAATTATCAATACAAGGGTTATATTCTACATGGTTAATCTCATTGTCCTTGAGTTAGATTTTCCACACTTATATTTATTTTAATTTTATTCATGTTTTGTTGTTTTTGGTGGTAAAGTAACAAGTGGTATTAAACCTCTTTCATGTGCTAGAATATGCCCAAATTTTATTAAAAAAAATTATAGGATAGAGATGTGTTCCATTTTATTTAAACACGTAGATCTATTTTTTAACGGGTAAACCTATGGTTGGGGAATCATAGTACGTGAAAAGAATAGAAATAGAGTCTCCTAGTTGGAGACCCTTTTATACCTCTATTAATACCCCTTTGATTAGTATAGCATCAGAAAAAATCTGCATATGAATTCGATCTTCCACATACCTTTAAGTATACTGGAATCCCTCTAGGTGCACTTGAAACTAGGCTTACATAAGTCTCTCAATCATCCTGTTGTTATAATACATGAAGAACATCACTTAGGAGATCACTCTTGCGTACTAGGTAATCAAGTGGTATGGATAAGGGTATGGTTTATCCCCCTTAGTTGTTGTCATGAAAGATTTAGTGGAGTACAATTTTTGGAAAACCTCATGTATATCAAAGAGATATATCACTTGACATTCATTTGTCCTTAGGACCCTACAAACCTTAGCCTTTACAAAATAGGAAGCTAAAAACAATTTTGTTGGAATATCCAAAATTTATGAATTTTGTTAGTGCAATAATACTTAGAAGAGAGTAATACTCCTATTGGATGTGGCACATACTTCCTAAAGTATATATGAACAAGTTTTATGGTTCTAACCCTATAGGTTGAGTTCGCTAGATGGAACACTACTTCTCCCTCCAAGGTATTTCTAATGACTTGATGAAACATAGAGTGGGGGTTATTATACTTTGATAAAAAAATGATGGTGTAAATGGCATAAGAAATCCTATTGGAAAATACAATGCTTGGATTTAGTTTGTGAAAGTCGTGTATTCTCATTTTGAAGAAAAAAACTAATTATTTGGGTCGGTTAATCTAATTGCACCAAAAAAACATAATGGAAGATTTTATAGTATCCTTTGAGTAATTAGCAATCCACAAAATTAGCACAATCGATTCCTTTCTCAAAGAATGTTTTATCAATGGTTTGAAAGAGGGTTTTTGAGAACAGGTCTTGATGGTTCACCCAAAAACTTGTTTGGAGCTTCTCATTGAGTTAGAGAAGCATAGGTGGTGGCCAACGTACAAAAAAAATGTTTATTCACTACCCCCCTATGGCACCTATAACAACCACCTCCCCCTCTCAACCCTTGGGAGTCCACAAGTTGACCAAAGAAGAAGTTGTAGAATGCCAACTTTGCTATAGTTGTGATGAAATGTATTTCAAAGGGAATAAATGTAAAGTATAAATGATTTCAAATTGATGTGACCCACTCAAACACATATGAAGGCATTGCCATGGAAGACGCTACCAATCCAAATTTAGTGAAATCCACCCATCCTCCTCAGAAAGAAACCATTCGATATATTCCTTGTGAGGAACACCAAATTTCCCTCCATTATTTATCAACAATTTTATCTCCCAGACCTTGAAGTCGATTCGCTACATCAAGCACCAAAATGTGATTGTTTTGACTGATAGTGGTAGGACCCACAATTTTATTCATTAGAAAGTTGTAGAAGAAACCCATTTTTATGTCCATGTTGTTCATAATTTTCAAATTATGATAGCCAATGGAGGTATGATGAAATGTGGTGGGAAGTGTGAGAATGTGAAACTTCAAATGGGGAACTATCAACTCAAATCTTGCATGTTCTCTATTGAAATGGGCCATTGTGATGTATTTCTTGGTAAATAATATTTATGCACTTTGGGTCCAGTTACCCTGGATTTCAAGGAATTATGCATGAACTTCATTAAGGAGGGTCATAAAACATATACTAAAGGGGCTCAATTTTGTCTCCTCCATTATCATCTCTCACCATATTGAGAAGCTCTTGAAGAAAGATCACTTAGGCATTATTTCCCAATTCAATTCCATCTAATGGCATGGACAATCCCCCACAAAGCATTCACCCTGATTTTTAGTTGGTCCTAACTAAACATCAACAAGTATTTGAAACAAACTTTGGATTACCTCCTTCATGTGGTGATCATGATCATGTTATTCCCTTGATTCAAAGAAACCAAGCACCCAATATATGTCCTTATTAGCGCTCTTTTGAATTATTGAAGAATGAAATGGAAAATATTATTCAATAACTATTGGAGGAGGGAATCATCTGACCCAATACTATCCCTTACTCGTCACCCATGGTCATAGTATTGAAGAAATAAGGCAATCGGTGCATGTGCCTCAACTTCCATGTTCTCAATAAGTTTACCATCAAAGACAACTTCCCCATCCCAATTATTGATGATTTCTTGGATGAGCTTTGTGTGCCAATTCCTTCACTAAATTGGACCTTCTCTCGGGATACTACCAAATATGGATGAAAGAGGTGGACATTCCTAAGACATCCTTCCACACACATTAAGGAAATTATGAGTTTTTAATGATTCCTTTGGACTTTGCAAATCCCCATCCAAATTTAAGAGACTTGTGAACAAGATTTTCCATCCCTTCCTATGCAACTTTGTAATTTTTTTCTTAGTTGATATCTTGATTCATATAAAAACTGGAGAAGCGAAGGTGAAGCATGTTGATAAATCCCCACAACTCCTTTGAGACAAGAAGGATTTGAAACAAAGATCTAATACTATATCCCATTTTTGGGTGGAAACTTAAATCTATAGTGGTCATGTCATGAATAATTCATAAAGCTAAGAAAGTGAATATGCCTAAGATAACTTCTCTACAATACAACAAATATCTTGAATTTAATAATTGTAATTGAATGAAGAGTCTAAGTAAGACTTGGACCTAGTTAATAAATGGGAAAAGAGGTTTTCATGTGTATTTCCTCAAGGAGGTTTGAGAAGGGTATTTCCTCATTAAAGGAACCCTTGTGATATTCAAAGTATGAAACCATGTATAATAAACATGTAAATGACCATAATAAACCCTCAAAATCTAAAAAATGCCTTGAAAGAAAGTGCATGCTTGATTTTGGAAAGTACCTAGACAAAAGTTAGCCTATTTTTATCTTGGCACTAAAAATATATCCTACTCATGGAGTTTGAGTCAAATGAGTTAGTATAGGGAATTTCCCTATGGATTATATGAGGACAAATATCATATTTGAATTCTTGTACAAATTCCTCATGAGTTTCCCAAAAGAGAGAGAAACCTTAAGGGTTTCAAGAGGCCATAAGTTCTAGCTCTGAACTATGATTTGAGCAAGGAGACGGTCATTTGAAAGCTCTCAATGAGAAGAATGAGCCCATTAGCTCAAAAGTGGCTTTAGAGTCATGTTTTTAAAGGGTTATTTAGTGGAAAAATTATTACCCCACCTCCCTAATAGCCTACCAAGGGATTGGGTATGTCACAGGTAGTACCAGAGCCATGGTTCAAACACTAGACCTGAATGGGACAAAGCTAGACCACATAAGTATAATTATTTAAGATTTGGTTCAAACACTAGTCCTACATGGGTTAGGAATCGTTGGAGATATTATGCACTTACACACTCACCTAGTAATTCATTTTCCTATTTTTTAGGGATTTCTATTAATCAAGAGGGTCTCCTATGTTTATAGAGTTTTCCTAAAAATTAAGGTGCTTCCTAAAAGTTAGGGCACATTGTCACTTTACTTAGGACTTTAGTTGAGCCACAGTTGATCTCAGATGACTAGTGGAATAACACTCATGCATCCATTTTCTATATTTTAGGGCATGAGGGAACACTTCCTTTTCATGCATGCGTTATTCTTGGTCTCCACACTTGTCACTAATCTAAATGTATTCCTCTTAAATAGTAAACTGATACTAACTAGTAGTTGACTCTAGTTATAGTGAGTTAGTGTCCAGGTCTCCTTTAGATCACTCATATGGTGCATGAAACATGTCCTCCATGAGATTGGTGCATGTACTCCCTAAGATTGGCACATTGCTTTTCTTGGACTACTTATATGCATGTATTACTCATTATTCATATGCAATAGTACTATTCATTCTTTATCTCAAACATGTCTCTCTCTCGCAAGCTTTATGTGATTTGTCTACTAGCTAGATTCTTTGTGAAAATTTTCCACGAAACTTAACATGGTATCAAATCTTTGTTGCTAGGAGAAAGCGCATAGTCACTTTATTTTCAGGTTCACGAAGAAGATACAATCAAATAGAATGGAGTTTTCACTGGCAATTATTCTTACACCACACAAATATTTTTCTACTAGCTAAATTCTTTGTGACATGTTTCCATGAAATTTAACAAGAATCAAAACCATTGGGTGCATCACTAGGGGCTATATGAGTTCAAGTGAATGGATGAACTTGAGCTTTCAATAATTGCAAGTGTTAACTACGAGTATAAATAACTTCTCACAAAGGGATTGTTTCTTATGTAAAGGATAGGGCATGTATGAATAGTTCCTTGTGTTTGAGGAATTGATTTGAATATTGTTATGGTCAATCCATTGATTTTTGATGGAAGGAATATGTTGTTGGCCAACCATTAGGTGTGATTAAATGGATTTTCCATAATCACAATCCTTTAAATTGAGCATTCCTATGGTAATTTGAATGTTATGTTCATAGTGAGCCTTCCTTTGGCATTACGAGTTTATGTGAAGGAAATCACTTATGATGTGCACCATTAGAAACTCTATCATGTTTAAATGTGGCAATTTATTAATTATTGAGTTTGGTTGTTTATTATCAGATGAACTCAACAGCTAGAGGGATAATAATTCTAATGGTTGAAAATACTTATCCTTGTTCATTTTTTATGGAGCTTAATGCATGGGTTTAAAGGTATTGTCCTTATCATTGGCATTGTCACCTTTGAATGTTAAGACCCTCTTCACCCATGGTATTGAATACGACTACTAAAATGTAATTGTCAGATGACTGCTAGGAAAGAGTCTAATTGATGTAAAATAGTCATATTAAGTGGTATATTGCATTGCTAAATGATAATTAACAAGTAATACCCTTAAGGATCATGTATGCATCAGAGAGATTAAAATTTGGTATCCGCATAACTCTATTGAGTAAAGTTGCTATTCATGAAGAGAAATGTATATGTCCATGGATCTAAGTGCATGGCTTCTGATGTGAGTGCATACATGAGTCTAACTATTGAGTACAAAATAGTTCTTACTATATTTTGGGTATGTCATAGATGGTCCTTTAACTTTTCCTCCTCTCAATATCTCACAAGATACGTCAACTAGGTAACAATAGTATTACCCAAATTAAACCTTCCAATTGGGTATTACTAGGTAACTTTTCCTCCTCTTTATGTTTGTATTATTTGGAATAGTATTTTGAGCAAGATGTAATCCACACCTAAGATAGAGCTAATATAAAATTCTTATATGGAAAGTGAGCGGAAGTATTATGTATGACCTGATATATGACATGTTTAATTTTGTCATTAATTACCTTATGAAAGAGAGAAACATATGTATGAGTATACCTTTGAAACTTGCCATTTGAATGATGGTAAATGTTCATAAGACAAATTGATTTTAAGACTACATTGAATATGTAAGAAGTATTTTCCACTTGTTGAGAAGATAATATGGGCATGTTGGTGTAGTCCCAGGATGTGAAAGAGTAAATTAAGATTCTAATTTTTGTTGGTCCTTCATTTGAGATGGGAAACTAATATGTGAATTGATTTGTCTTGATAATGTACAATCATTGCATGGAAATGACTTTGATTAATGACTTTTATTGAAATGTATAAGAATAGCAACAAATGGAATAACTTACGCCATGGAATGATATTATGCCATTAGACTTATCATTTTGAAATTATTCACGGAAATGTGGTTGTTGTTGTAACTAGTAGGTATTGTTATGAAACTAATGAGATTTGTGACTCTATTGAGTAGGACAACTACATGGGAAATAACTCTGAATACAAGTAATGGAATAGAGCTCGTGAAAAGAAGAAGAAAAATTGTTGACCAATTAAGAGCTAAGTGTTCTGATATTGTTTGACCAGGCTTGAGTCCACTTGCTATGAAGAAGTTGAATTTGAGTTTGATTTATTCCATTTCATTAGAATCTATTTGATGAGGAATGTTTTCATTAAGTATTATGTGCATATGTTTGATATGTTAGATTCCAATTGAATTTTGTGAGCTATTAGAAATTACAACAAAGGAGTTGCATGCCAAAGTAATCACGTGTAGATGGACTATGTGAAAGCTCTGTCATGGGAACATAGTTATGAAATATGATGAAGGAAATCGAAGGAAGCTCGTGAGAAGAGTAGAAAAATGGATAGCCAACTAAAAATCCTAGTGTGTTGATAATGTTCGAATAGACTTGAATCTGCGAGATGAGTAAAATATTTTGATAAACTTCATTTTCATATGCTTATTATACAAAACATATTTGATGAACTCATGAGCTACCTTTGATGCTTCAGTGTGGTGAATGCATCAAGGAAGATAGATCTAGGAGAAGAAATGTCAAGCCTAGCTTGACTAAAACTACTTGAGGAAATGAAAACTACTTGAGGAACTGGAGTAGATAAACTCAAGAAGAGATAGACTATAGAAGAAAACATGGAGGAAAGAGGGAAACTTTTCTCATGATAGAACTTTGTCTTGTCTAGCAAAGTTATAAAAAGTAACGAGTATAGTTGCATAAAAGAGAATAGGTACAACTACATGGTTAAGTATTATAGTTGATATTAGTGGATGAAAATTAATAGAGAGGTCATGGAATGAATTCACTATGTTGAATTCCAAGCTTGTAAAGGAATTGGAAGGGAGAATCCCTTGACTTCTTCATTGTTGTTTTATTGTATTTTCTCGAGATTGAGAAAAGTGTTATGTGTGAATAATTGAGGCATGGGAATGACGATAATTGCAAGAAAGTAAATAATTGAAATGCATGTGAACTAGTAAACACATTAAGAGATAATATGTGGTAGAGTGCATGTAGATATGCGGGAGCATATTCGATATTGTTTATTGAATTAAAAAGTGTTGTGACACATGCAATGAGCATGGCATGATGACTAATATGGCTGTGATTGATGCATGAATAAGAATGGTTGAAGATGTTAATAATGTGGATTCATATGCTAGAAAACCCCATGAAGAGGATGTTCGTCAAAAGGAAAATGAAGGGATCATGTGAGATCCCATGAGGCATCAATTGGTCAAGTAACATCATGGATGTTGATGGCCACCCTACAAGTATGAAAATTAGCTATGCAATAATATCATGTGACCTTAAAGGAATTGGGTAAGAATTCCTTCAAGCATACTTGATATCTTCAGTGATATGTTTTAGATTGAATGCATGTATGTAATTGATACCTAGGTGGGGTATGGTAGAGGAAGAAGTCTCTATTGGGAAAACAATGTTAAAATATTTGTGATGCATTCATAAGTTAGTATGTCGTGATTGAGTTGGTTAATCATGAGTGAATGAGTAATAATACTTATGTTATGAATTATGTAGTACATATGTTAGATGCATTAAGGGAATACATGTTTGCATGGAAGGGCATTTACAAGACTGGCTATTATGGAAGAAAAAACCTTCCAATACTCTGGGAATGAAGTTGAATACAGAATAAGAGTGATTAAGTAATTGTGAGTTTTAGCACATTGGTTGATTAGCATAAATATATGATTGCAATATGTAATTCTTAGTGTATGAGTAATGCATACATAATAAATGATGGATTCATTTCATTTAATATGACTAATAGTTGGAAGTGATTGAGTTATTACAATAAAATAATTCTAAGATCACTTCATGGATTGTTTTAAATATTGCAATGAAAATATTATATGGATGAATACTCACATTTTTTTGACTAGCTGAAATTTCAAGTTGCGGGAAGAATGGTCTTGGATATGGAAATGAGTGTAAGATCATAAGAAATACTGATGCATACTTCTGCAAGAGCCAAATATTATGAGAAGGAATCCCATGCTTGGGAAATTTGTTTTCCTATATGAAACAAATTTGAAATTAATAAGTGGAATGTTGTTTGTGTGAAACAAATATAAAATATTTCTAATTGAAATTGCTATGATGATATCTCAGGATAACTATATGTATATGATATATGTGATATAATGGCTCTTTATAGGAAGGATAGAGGATGGATACTAAGCTAGAAAGCATGGAGAAGAGGCTATTGTTGTGACACTAGAACCCTATGATATGCCATGATCAATGTTGTGATGTGTTATGCTATGTGGAGCAAGCCAGAGGGACACCATAATTGTGAGACTCTATAAGTCTAATTAATATTTCGTTTTGAGGAAGAAATGGAAAATGATGGATTGCCTGAGGGATTGTGTAACAAATAAGGGGATTATTGAGCCTGGAGGGTGAGTGACTACAAGGAAGAGGAGGCTTGAATAAATAACATGCTAGCTAAGATCATGAGTGCATTGGGTATGTGTAGTATACCTAGGGAGGTAATATGGGGTACCTAGGGAGGTACCCAATGAGAATGTAGTTATATGTTATTAGTGGAATTCAATTAATATATGGAAATGTGGTCATTCAATGTAAGGTGGACTAGGTCCACTATATTAATAAAGACCCACTATGGTAGTTGGATGTAATAAATGTGAGAAGGCTCTCTAGAAGGTTCCTAGGAGATAGAGAGAGCTATATAAAGAA
>ML783248.1:842844-866675 GCA_009831015.1 Picea engelmannii | reverse complement strand
CTTAGAAGGTTCTACTTCTAGAAGATTCCTCCTCTAGAATGTTCTTAGGTGATGGTAGCACTATATAAAGGGGTTTAAGCAATGTAATGAGACATGAAGAGAAATATTGTGTTTGGAGCGGTAGCTCAATAGGAGGATGCCCCTCTCGAAGAGGCAAGTGAACAGGAGAGGATCCCTTCCATAATAGGATCCATTGTATGGTGTTGCCCTACCTCAAGGGTTTGGTAATAATAAAGTTGTGGTTTTCTATATGGTTTCATATATCTTGTGTGGTGATTGTATTCAGATATCTTTGGATCTATTGTGATATTTTGTGGTATAGGTACTTAACAGTATGACTGAGAAAACAACGAGCTAAGTTGTATTTGTGGTATCCATATGGATGTGGATCCATAATCATACAGATAATTATTGCACTAAAATATATACTTTATCCTAAGTTATGAAATTCAATGTAACATTTATGCATAAAAATGGTTATAATATGCATGTTTACTTGAAAATTATTGTAGGCATGTGTTGGAATTCCAGAAGTTTGAAGGTGGGCCCAGATAGTGAAAATAATGACACTATTGAAGCGACTAAAGGATGAAGACATGGAAAGAGTTATTGATATGAAAATAACATTGAGGATGGTGTTATTTTAAGTGGGAAGGGATGTAATGCCCCCAATTTTAATCCCATGATTAATTTGCAACTAATTATGATTAAATGTTGGATTTGTTCGGCATGAATATTTTAATTACCATGTTATTATTTATTTTAATAAAATAATAGAATTGATTGATGTAGGAGCACACATAAACAAGGGTCCATAATAAGAGAGGGGAAGAGTGAGGGGGTCCTAGGGAATGCCTTGTTGATTAATTGGGTTGGTTGTCATTGATGTCAACCCTTGAAGAAAGGCTGGTAGCAAATTTCAATAGCACAAAGGTTTGGGTAATGGACCCAAGTTTGTTTGATGTATAATGGTATGAGTTTTGATATATTTGCAAGTAAGACTATTCTAGATGGATATTAAATGCCATGTCATTTCCGGTGGTATGTGGAACATCACATAAATCCTCACGGTTTGAGACTTATGGCCTTATGAAGTTGAAGGACCCTCATATGATTGGCTTGAAGCCCCAAAAGGTCAAAGAAGTCAAAGTGCTTGCAAAGAAGAAATTATTTAAATAATAAAGTGAAGTGACAAAGTCAAAGAGAATTATTTAAATAATAAAGTGAAGTGACAAACTCAAAGAGGATTATTTAAATAATAAAGTCAAGTGAAAAAATCAAAGAGGATTATTTAAATAATAAAGTGAAGTGACAAAGTCAAAGATGATTATTTAAATAATAAAGTAAATGGAGAAATTTCTAATAATTGAAAGTGGTTATAAGAAGGTTAACCCTAAAATAAGGAAAATGGGTTAAGTGGTCAAGTGGCTATTGGATACATGGACAAGTGGCAATTTGGGCAAAGGTGGACATAGGTGGCTATGTGGACAAAGTGTCCTAGAAGATGCTTCTAAGGAAGCTACTTGGAGAGTATAAATAAGACGCAAGGCTCTCTCATTTTAATTACACATGAGCATATTTAATATCTACAAGTAACTGAGGTAACCAAAGGATATCTAATTCGTTTTAGAGGGAAGCTAAAGTAAAGAAGGCCTAAATACAAGGGAGGATAAATTCTTTTGATGATGCTTTCTAAGGTATGTTATTTACATGTCATCTCACCATTTTTGCAATAACATTTTTTCTAGAATGATTTAGACCGTGAAATTAGGAGGCCATTGAGGAAACATATCCAAGTAGATTTGTTACTAATTTCAGCTTGTGGGTCGTTGTATGTTTGGAGTTACACTCCGTGGAAAATAGGGTTTGTGGCTAGTCCTGAAACTAGTCTAAAATAGGTGTTTCGGGTAAAAACGTCATAACTTCTTCATAATAGATCCAAATTCAGTAAAACCAAATGTGTTGGTTAGAGTACAGTCTTTAGTATTCTATGTACAATTTTCAGATCCATACAACAAATACTATGTGTGGGGAACGTTCTACAAGTTCACTCTAATGTATGTCATTTTTTATATAATTCATTTTATAAGAGGTTCCAAGTAGTGACACCTGAAGTAATTGCATAAAACACACTGAAGAACATTGTGTACTATTTTCATATCTTTATTCATTATAGGTACATAGTTATGATTATTTCAAGTCAGAGTTGTTGACTAATCCAAAACTAGTCATGTAAGACTAAAGTAAAGTTTGATGAAAATGCTAGTCTCTTGTTGTTAAAGTTAAGGAAGGTTTGCAGGTATGTGATCATATACATCAGGTCTATTACAAAGTTACAAATCAGATTTGGATGATGAAATTGATGAGGGATTTTGATTGAGGTACATGTTGGGTACATGGTTGAGACAAGTAGTTGATGAGTTATCACATACATGAGGTGTATAGTTGATGATGTTGGTACATCTTGATGAGTTATAGTTGATGAGTAGTTGATACATGATTGATACATACTTGGTACATGGTTGGAGGCACTTGTTAGTAGTATTGTTGACACATGGTTTATGGATGATGTAGCATATTTGTATTGGTATATTATTAGAAACACATATTGATCTTGGTGATGATTATGAGTTGTCATGGTATGCTTGGTTGGTGCACATCTTTGAGAGTTGTCTTAGTGATTGATCTTGGTGAGTAGATCTGATTTGGTTGATAAGATTAATGAGACTAGTTGTTGTGATAGGTTTTTTGGACGAGTTGTTGTGAAAGGTTATTCATACAGGTTCGGTGCATGGTTGATGCACTTATTCATGGTACAGGTTAAGGTACATGTTGGTGTATGGTTGATGCACTTGTTTATGGTACAGGTTGATTACACGTTGTTTGGTACAGGTTGGTGCATGGTTGATGCACTTGTTTATGGTATAAGTTGATTATAGGTTGAGGTACAAGTTGATGCATGGTTGATGCATGGTTAAGGTTACTGGTACAGGTTGTTTGGTGCAAGTTGATCGGTACAGGTTTACAGCAGTATATCTCACAGTGATAGTGTGATAGTGGTTCCATCATTCTACTTATATACCAGGGCGGTTGGGCGGGGCAAGGACAGGTGGTTGTAGCCACCTTCTGATTGTAGCCGGAGAACATAGGGGGTTGTATCCAGAGAATTGGGGAGTTGGAGCTTCCCTCACATTGTAGCTTGAGAAACTAGGGGGTTGGAGCCTCCTTCCAGTTGCAGTTGGAAAACAAAGGAAGTTGGTGCTTCCAGTGAATGTAATTCTTAAAGACATATAAGAAAAATCATTATGTGGTTTTCTCCCGCTTTGGGTTTCCACATAAAACACTGGTGTACTGTGTATGTGTGTGATTTCTCATTTGTTCATTATTTATTTACTCTGCAACTATTGGATGATAATGCTATATTGATATAACACTTTCATTTTATGGTGAAAAAGGATTATATTGCTCTATTACTGATTCACCCCCCCCTCCTAGTAATCCAACATGCATACATGTCCAATAATTCCATTTCATTATCCTAAACCATTGTTTTATAGCTAGTTAATCCTCCTTTGACCTATCAAGGCCAATATTTGAATGAGGAGGTATGGGAAGAGAACTCTAGGGATGGGATTGGTGGGAAGGGTGGTAAAACCAAACTCCTAAAATTTCTCCCATGTCCCTCGAAATTCATTCCCACACGGCATGAGGGCGAATGAGAACTAGGGAGGAGAGAATTTAATCATGGAGGAATGAGGAGAGAATGTATGTGGGGGGAATAGAAGGAGTTCCCATGTAACTAATTGGGGGCGTAGAAAGAGAGAAATTGGATGAATGGAGCACCCACACAACTGGCTTGGGGAAAACTTAGACAAATATGGATGAAGAGATTAATTTAGGGGATCGATCGACTCACTTAATGAGGCATTCATTCATGGATTAGTTGTTAGAATACCAACACAAGTCATTGGAGATATTCAATTAGAGATCAATCATTGGAAACCACTTGTACGTGGGGCAGGAGAAGGAACGAGGATGTGGTTGCAAGGATTTCCTATCTGAATACCAAAAGAAAAGAAAATAAAGGTGTTGATGCACTCAACATAAGAGTACATCTCATGCATGCTAAAACCATTAGTATCCATAGTTCATATTTAAAGAGTATAATTTTAGATGTTGTTGTTATAGACCAGCATTACCTACAGGTAAAATAAAGTTTACAACACAAAAATGTATGGAATAAATTTAAAGAATATAAGATGAAAGATGGAGTACTTATGCATAAAAATATAATTTTTGTTCCTAGTTCCAGAGAACTTAGGAATTTGGTATTAAAATAAATGCATAATGTTCCATATGTTGGACATCTGGGTTACCAGAAAATAATTACAACAAGAAGAAGCCAATACTTTTTCCCATGAATGAAGAAGGATGTTGTTGATCACATTTTCAGATGTATGGAATGTCAGAGAGTGAAAGCTAAGCATAGACGCCCAGTGGGTTTGTTATAGTCATTGCGAATTCCAAATAATAACTGGGAAGTGATATCCATTGATTTTATTACTAAATTTCCCATGATAGCAAGGAAAATTGATTTAATAATGGTAGTGGTGGATAAATTGACAAAGGGTACTCATTTTGTTCCCATAAAAATGACTCATACAACAACTAATATTGCAAAAAATTACAGGAGGGAAATTTCTAGGTGTTGTACCAGCACCAACAACTCCCCTTTTTCTTGTCGTCGCTATGAAACTATAATTTTAGCCAAGGAAATAGGGAACCTCCTTATTCTTTTCAATCCTTTTTCCATTTGAAAGGAACTTAGATTTCTTCTCAAGCAAGTTTGTTTTTTTCTCTTTCTCTTTTCCTTAAAAATTGACCATCTCCATGAATCGTCAATACATGTTGTATCGACAAAAGAAGAGTCTTCCTCACATATACAACATAGGGGATTTTATTTATGCATCCAACACACCTAGTGTCGGTATCATATTCTCTTCTCCATCTATGAAATAATGAGCCAACACTTCAACTCTTTTCAACTTGTGTTGCATTCTTCCTATGTTTTGTTGTGCGATGAAACTTTTGGCTCTAACATATCGGTGTTCCATTATTCTTCAAGAAGTGATATACTATCTCTCCATTTATCTTCGGTTGTCGACACGTAGGAAACAATATCTCTCTCCACATCAACATTCCTGTATCAATTTCCCTTCTCATGTCTATACATCGACGGTTGATCAGTGATCCAGTGCCGATACACTTGCGCTTTTCCTCCCTCCTGACACCAATACACCAGCTCCCTTTTTTCCTTTAACCTCTGATATAATAATCTGACCCATTTTTGGTGCACGCAAAAGGTCAAATCCACACCCTCTACCCTCTCGATTCTTGTGGCCAAGACACCCTATGGGTTTATTTAACCTCGTTTCTCTCTTTCCCATCGCATTGTTTATGAAGTAAAGATAGAGGATCTACTACTAAGGAACTCGAACCCCTAACTCCAATGCTCAACCAACATCCCTTTCTTTCTAACGTGTCAATGCTCCATTTTCTATAAGTTGACCTAACACCAACTCTTTGTCGTGTTTCATCTTTCATCGCTTTAAGGGTTTATTTTCATATATATATATATATATATTACATGTGGTTCATGGCACCGGATATCGGTGCTCACTACGTCCAAGGAAAACTTCCCCTAAATCCATGAGAGAACATGGGGTGTCTAAGAATTTTCGAAGTATTGGGGTCTCAACAACAAGAGAATCTTATAGACCCATTAAAGGGAACAACATGTCACCCCAAGGATTTGAACCTGGTTGGAGATGGTAGCAATCATTCCTCCCAACCACCCAAGCTACATCAAATGGACATACATACATATATATAGCTACATCCAATGGATATATATATAAGGTTTAACCTAAGCCCATCATCATGAGCATCTTTCTAACACCCGTCACCTTTTCTCCAATGTGCCCAAACCCCTTGAACCTACACACTTAAATAACTAGGGTTTGTCCCACCCTTTTTTCCATGACGAGGTTTCATCCTTCCTTAAACACTATAAAATTGCTTCACATTAGCTTCCCCTTGGCCCCACCTTAACTCACATACCCTCAAATGTTTTTTTTTCCATTCAAATCAAAATTTGGGGGAGGAATCCCACTCAATTGTTTCCCTCTCCCTTTGAAATGTGAAAACCTCGAGTCTCGGTCTTTTCATTTCACATCTATTTCTCTTATGGTTACCTTTCAAAGCCCCAATTTCATCCTAGTCGAGAGAAGTATTGGATTAATTTTAGTTTTGAAGCGAATGGAAGAGATAAATATTTTTATGGAATCTATGTTGCCGCTAACTGTTGCATTGGTGAAGAAATTGATTTACTCACTGATACTTTCTTGCATCAACGAGAAGAGAATTTTCTTGCCAATACATTATTGCTTCGACGAGAAGAGCATTTTCTTGCCGAGACATCTCTGTATTGGTGAAGAAGTCACTTCCTGACCGACATCCTTAAAATCTATAAATAAGTGCCCAAATTTCGTCAAAGGCCTCACATTTCTCAAGTATTTGTTTGTGTAAAGTCAATAAGCACTAGATGTATTTTTTTACATTCACTTTTTGATACTAATGGTAAATATGTTTATTTTTGGGATACCGCCATGATTTCTTTCTGTAGATTCAGCTATGACTCCTCCAATAAAAGGATCGCAAAGTGTAGATAATGCTCGTGTTGAAGAGGCCTCAGTGAGTAGAGTCCTATAAGAAGAAGATGTTGACACCCCGGGATATTTCTATTACAATACCAAAGGTGTCATTGATAAGGAATCCTCTCTCAAATGGGGAAAAATATATCAGATGTTCAATAATAATACATTTCATAAGCTACTTGAAAATGATCTTAATCTCAACACATACAAAAACATTAGGAGATCCAAATTATATGAAGTCATAGCGCATGCAACAGTGTTTCCCTACACAGAAGTCATTTCATGGATCATGAAGCATGCTGATATGGATACTAGATACATAATGAATGCTCAAGGCCACCCAATCACCTCTTTCCAGGATTTAGTAATTTCCTTTTTTTATCATTTAGAGAAAGGAGAAAATACATTGGAAAAGAGCCTTGTGAATCATTTCGTACAAAACCCCGGGGAAATCCTAAAGAGTTGGTACAAACCTGGAAAGTTTTTCGAGTCCAGACCATCCAACGAATATCCCAAAAAATTTCTCAGGATACCATACCAATATGTTGTGGTGATGATATGCAGGCTTTATTGAGAACCCGATGCTCAAAAATTCAAAATAACATGGGTACCTCTCTTGTACTATGTCACACACAGACCAGTTTGATGTTCAACTGGGAAGACATCTTGTCCTCTGCTCTAGAGGAAGCACCTGCAGCAGAAAATTAAACTGCTCTATGGTAATTTCCAAGCTTTCACATGTCATCCTACCTCCTTGACGTGATGTATGTATTCCATGCTTATCCTCAAAGAGGATGGGCATGGAAACTTAGTGATACTCCAATCCACATCGACAAAAAAGTGTTATAGGAGCAAAAATATCATTTTGAATATAAGAAGATATGTGACATTTTCCTAATCCCACTGTACCACCTCATATTTGGCTCGCCAACACCTTGCATGATAGATAAGGCATAGACCATAGTTAAAATAATAGGGTATTGTTATCTCCTAGAATAGTACACCTACATCAAGATATATGGAAATACAAAAGCTCCACACTTTATTCCAATATTTGTCCCAGCTAGACTAGTGTTGTAGGAGATTGCATACTAGATGGTCATACACGAGGTAGGTGCAGCTTGTACACAGAAAAAAAAAATCCATCTAGCCTCCTCTCTCACTTTGGGTTGGGTCTTACTCATTTAAAGATGTCAAGAAAGCATAAGCAGAAGTGAATATGTTGGCATATTTGCACTTCAATGAAGAAATATTCAAAAGACACAATCTTTTGTATGTCATCAGCACGCACTGTAGTAACTGCAAATACAAATGGGAGTACACAACTAACATCTAGGAGGAAGAAGAAATCCATTGTCGAACAAGAACATACCATAATGTGATTTTCAAAAGAGGAGGAAACCCATTGGGAAGAGTAGAAGATGAGAAAATATCCATAGAATATCAAAATAAAATCCAAGAAGAAGAAACAACACGAGTTGAAGCAGAAGCGAAAGTAGCAACAACAGTTGTAGCAATAGAAGAACAACGGAAAAAGGAGGAAGAAGAAAGAAATAATGATATAGATCCCATGGATAGAGATATTTTGGGATCATCAACTGGCATCCCACTCACAGGGGTAAATTTACCATTAGGAAATATGATATTAGGAGCATACACATCATTGAAGGCCTGGAAGGTTCCAAATTTAAATGCCTTTAGATTGACAAAGAATCTGATAAGATAATCTTGTAGAAAACTAGAAAGATATCAAGTGTTTAGAAATTATCCTTTTTCAGTATTGATTGAAACTAATGTAATAGAGGATGTCAAGGATGATCCTCTTTCAATCACCTCATTGGGTGTTTCTTTCACACTAGCTTCAGAGAAAGATCTAAAATACATGGTGTGTGGAAGTGAGGAAAAATATGAAAGGATAAGAGCATTAGAAGAGGAATTCCAGCGCAGTAAAAGTGATCAGGACAACATCAAATAGTTCAAGGTATGTGCAGAGGGAGTTAGGATAGAACTCCATAATATGGCAACAGATATGTACGCAAATCTAAATTTTTTCCATTAGATAGCCACCCAAATTATGGATCAACACAACAGAGCCCGAACCAAGAACATAGAGTTCACCACAATTAGAGAAGGTTTGAATGATATGTAGTGGTGGATTACAAAAAACCTTGACGCGTCAGAATTTCCATGCATAACAGAGTGGGATTGGAAGCTCAACTACATTGCACTTGACAATTGTCAACAACCCAAGGAAAAAATTGAGAAGGAGTTGAGGAATTCATTTTCAATATGTGCCCAACTCCCCAAAGTAGCATACATTTTGGCTCATAAAATCTATCTTCCTCGGATCGAAGAGATGGGTAAGATGAAGACTTATGAACAAAGTTTCTTAGAGGTAGAACACAATATGAAGAAAAGAAAAATAGGTGTTAGAGCTTGACCAAATTGATGGTGGATTTAATGAATGATTATCATGTGAAACTAGTAAGGTCCTAGCACAGGGGCTTCACCTTGTTGACCAATATCTTATCATGTTCGTTCATAAAGGGGGTTTTAAAATTGTGGAAAATAGATTTAATATATTGTAGGTATTTGGGGGGGTGAGGGAGATGTATGGTATCAAGGGGTTTATAGGTATTTCGAGGTATGAAAAGAGATATATAGTAAAAATAGGAGTTTCTTTTATTGAAAATATGTATTGGGAGGGGGTTTCAACAAAAGGATTTTTTGAGGTATTTATCAATATCTAGTGAAATTAGGGGTATTCTTTAATATCCCACGAATGTGTGTGCTATGTCACAGGCTCATTGAGTGAACACCCCATGGGGACCAAAGTATGATCCAATCATTTAAGGAAAATTTAAAAATAGATATGAAGACCCTCTCATAGAATGCAGCGGTTCACGAGGTCGCTTTGGAGTCATTACTCTTTTGCAAGATTGTTTCTATTTAAGGACAACATGATTTTTGGGGAGATTACTTAAGAGGTAAAAATAAATAAGGGGGGCACATAATGAAATTCAAAATTAATCTTGCCCATCCCTTCCTTGTCTCTTTCACTACACATTTTGTATTTATTGTAACCTATGTAAATAAAGTTGAAAGGGAAGATGAAAAGACATGTAATTGCTTCATGCATAACTGAAGAACCCTTGATAGGAAGTTACTAAGGAAACTATAAAGCAAGAAAGAGACCCACTTTGGAGGAGCTCTTCAACTTTGTAATTTTGTAGAACTACTTTTCTGAAGATAAAAGTGAGAAGCCCTTACGACCATTTTTTATTGAGAGAAATATTTTTCTTCTTATGGTTATTTTCTTTGAATTATTTCAAGTAAATGTCAAGTTGTCTTGAAGCACTAAAAGGATTTAATTGCACATATAGACTTTTCTTTTGTGAACATAAATTTTTGCAGTTGTTGTCTTTCTCTTTTATTAATTGTTCTGAGACAATGAGAAGGTTTATGTATATGAATGTATAGCTTAGACTTATCTATTTATTCTCTTCTACATGTACATGTCATTAATATTTGTTTCTCTCTACTAGTTATTAGAAAGAAATTTATTGAAGGGATTACTAGCATTTTAATCTATTCATTGATTACCCTTATTTTCTCCTAGCTAGGATAGGATATAATAGGTTTTATTTCTTCAAGTAGTTTAGTTTGCATCTGCATACCCCTGCATTAAACCATTCATTCACCCCCCAACTCAGTAATGGAAACCGGGCCAGAATCTAGGTGGGTCTCCTGATCCAAACAGTGCAAAGTTTAATTGGGATCTCGTACCGGGGAGGACCCCTATCTGTTGAAGGGAAGTTTACTCATGTTAACACTAGGTTTCATGGAATTCTTAAGGCAATTGTTTCAGACAAAGATAGAAATTTTAATTCAAACTTTTGGAGAGGATTATTTAAAGGATTTGGTACAAATATGAATTTTAGCACAACATACCATCCACAAATCTGAATTTTAGCACAACATACCATTCAACCAAGTGATTGAAGACATGTTGAGAATGTATATGATGGATAAGCCATCTAAGCGGGAAATATACTTGCATTTGGTTGATTTTTCCTATAATAATGGGTATCAAGCTTCATTGAAGATGAGACCATTTGAAGCTTTGTATGGTAGAAAATGCAATACTCAAGTGAGTTGGAATAACCCAGCAGACAAAGTAGTACTTGGGCCAGGATTTCTCAAGTATATGGAAGACCAGATGGTTAAAATTAAGTAGAATTTGAAAGAAACACAATATAGACAAAAGAGTTATGCATATAAGAACAAGACAACTAGAGAATTTAAAGTGGGAGAGCATGTGCTTTTGAAAGTGAAGCCCAAAAAGAGATCGTTAAAGTTGGGAAATTGTACCAAGCTAGCATCTAGATTATGTGGTCCATTTGAGATATTGGATAGAATAGGGCCAGTTGCATACACTCTTGCATTTCCTGCGTCCATGAATGTGCATAATGTATTTCATGTCTCTTTGCTGAAAAAGTATGTGCATGATCCTAACCATGTTATTGATTTGAATTTGATTTAGGTGGAGCCAGAAGGAGACTTTTAGGCCCAGTTGGTGCGCATATTGGACAAGAAGGTCAAAGTGCTTCAGAATCGAGCCATACTATTGGTAAAGGTTAAATGGACCTGCTACAGTCCTAAAGATTCTACTTGGGAGCATGAGGATGTCATGTGGGAAGAGTACCTATGACTTTTTGAAGACTTTTGAAATTTTGATTTCTCATTTGTATATGCACTAAGGGTGGTGCCAAATTAAGGGGGAGGGGAATGTAATACCTCAGTTTTGAATCCCAATATTAATAACATATTTTTATGTATTTGATGAAAGGCTAGAGTGCATGTAAAGTTGAAAGTTCGGAGTGCCTAGAAATGTAATACTTTGAATATTAATAATAAAAATGCATTATCGACTGCAAGGAGGAAAAGGATATAGATAGGGGTATATGATTCCACGAGAGAGGGGGATAAAGGGGCTAAGTATTTTTATTGTATTTTATTCACCCATCTTGGAATTAGTTGGAAAAAGTGGTTACCTGAGCTTCCTAGGGAAGGCCACGTGGTACTTTATTTCATGTACTTATGTAAACCCCTATTTTGGGTTTTTTGGGGGTTACTCACTCATTTGGTTCCTCAATCATTGTCACTCATTCCTCATTCATTATTATTTACTCTTGTTCATGGGTTGGATGGAAAAAAAAATGAATTAGGGGAGGAAAAGTGTCATTTCTTATTGGTTGTAGGTAACTTTTGATTCTTCCATAAAGGAATGGATGCCTTTGTGCATGAAAATGATGACAGTTGTGAAATAAAATTCCATATTTGAGAATCCTTGTTGTTTCTAGAATTGAGATTTCCTGACCAGTGGCACTCAAGCCCTGGAAAATAAATGGAATAGCCCAAGGGACTACATTGAAGAGAAAGGGGTTCATTTTTTTGGTTTGTGCAACTTGAAGGGGAAGAGAGTTGGTAAACTAGAATTGTTGTGTGGTTGGGAAAATCGTGAGAGAATGTTAGCTAATTATTGTGTGTTTTAGAGTCATCCTAACACCCTTCCTTGTGGATTCATAGCCCTGGCTTAGGGGTGACCTGCTATTGAGAGATAGAACATAATTTTCTACGGTTGGGTGGAATGTCTGACATCTATAGCCAGTTGGTGAATGGTTTAATTAAAGACAAGTGCTCTCTTTATTCTATATGCATTTTATATTTCACTGTGTGTTAATTGTCTCTGTGTTGATTTGATCATGCTTGTTGTTGTTATAAGATGCATTGGGAATTTTCTTATAACAAAATAGAATGTTATTGAATATTGCATGAGTTATTGTTTGGAATGCATGTTTCTTGATTATTTAAAGAATGGTAACAAAATTTTGGAATTTTCCCAAAAGACATAAATTTAGAGGTACCCGAGCAGTGGGTATGTCACATATTGGTGTCAGAGAACACATTTTCATTTTGTTGGTATTGAGTACATTACATATTGGTATCAAAGTAAATATTTTCATTTGTTGGTAATGGGTACATTACAAGATCATTGGAAGTAATGGACAACAATTGGACCCTCTATGCATGCATTGAAGAGCACTAGAGGGAGATATTTATAAGGGACTGTGCAACATAGAAGGAAGGTCTGCTCCTTGTGTTGTGTGGGGTAGGTAGCATGGGTTCCTAAAAGGATATGGTAATCCAAGAAATACCCAGCAGTGAGACCCTTGGATTGGAGGACTGATAGAGTGACTACCCTGTGAGAACCTTACTTCGTCCTTGTGGTATCATTTCTTGGCTTAGGGGTGGCTTGTTACAGAGGGAACATGTGCAACGGAGACTATGTTTTGGTGGAATGTGGCTCTGCCTTGGTTAGTTCTCTATCAAATAACAAATAAGTCTTTATATCTTGCTCATTAACTGATTTATGATTGATGAATGTTTCTTATTTTACTGTTTGAAGGTTGGATGATGAATGTTATAGATTTACTATTTGTTGGCATGACATAGTAAACATTAAGTATGCCATCTAATCCTATACCTAGGATTCATTATTAGTTATAACACTACTGTTGTATTTTTCATGTTAAATTATTGTTGAGTTGTGGGAAAGAAGGATCTAAGACAAAGATCTAATACCTTATCCCATTTTCGGGTGGAAAATTAAATGTATAGTGTTTATGTCATGAATAATTCATAAATTTGAGCATGTGAATATGCCTGAGAGAATTTATCTTCTATACAACAAAGTTGTTAAAGTTAATAAATGTGATTGAATAAAGAGTCCATGTAAGGCTTGGACCTATTTAATAAACGAGAAAATAGGTTTTCATGTGTATCACCTCAAGGAGATTTGAGGAGGGTCTTTCCTTGTTAAAGGAACCATTGTGATGTTGAAAGTATGAAATTGTGTATAATAAACAAGTAAATGATGATAGGGTCAATGAACCCTCAAAACTTGACACATGCCTTGAACGAAAGTGCATTCTTTATTTTTTAAAGTACCTGGACATAAGTTAGCTTATGTTTCTCTTGGAACTAAAAATATATCATATTCACGGAGTCTGGGTGAAATGAGCTAGTATAGGGAATTTCCTAGTGGATTATATGAGGATGAAGATCATATTGAAATCCTTGTATAAATTCCTCGTGAGTTTCTCCAGAGACAGAGAGAAGCCTTAAGTGTTTCAAGAGGCCATAACATCTAGCTCCAAACTCCAATTTGAGCAAGGAGATAGTCATTGGAAAGCTCTCGATCAGTAGAATGATATCATGAGCTCATAAGTGGCTTTAGAGTCATGTTTTTAAAGGGTGATTTAGTGGAAAAATCGATTACCCCTTCTCATTAATATCCTACCAGGGGGTTGGGTATGTCACATTAATGATGGGACCAAAAGTAGCTAGGGAGGAATTATTTATAGAGATAGTAGGATATGGAATGTTTTGTCAAGGATTGTTATTGTATTGGAGCTCTTCTCAAAGGAGGTTTCCCCCTCGAAGAGGCCCATAAACATTTCTCTTTCTTTTGGATTATCAATACAAGGGTTAAATTTTGTAGTTTTAATCTCATAGTCCTTCCATTTTCTTTTTCTGAACTTATATTTCTCTAAATATTGTTTATGTTTTGTTGTTTTGTTGTTTTGTTGTTTTGTTGTTTTTGTTGTTTAAGTACATCACATTAGTCTAAGTGGTGTTAATTGACACAAAGACAACATTTAAAATAATTCATTAATTATTGAGAAATTATTAGCTTAAAATAATGTTTAATGTCTTATTGATATAGGTTGAGATTATAACTTATTAGAGAAATTACTATAAGGCAAATTACAAAAGTATATAGTCGAACATTCCATTGGTCACATATTAACTAACAATTAAGTAATGTTTTTGTGCTTGACTTACATTTATGCAAGGATCTATTTTATTGAGGGGTCAGTTACTACAAAAGTAATGGAATATTGGTTAACCACAAGATAAAATTATGGTAAGTAAGAGAATGACAAGAATGAGCAATGAGAAGAACAAGAATTTGCATATAGTAAAAATTGTAAGAGGGAATCTTAGTATAGTTGTTGGTTAGATAAGTTGTCTATTAGGGACCTAACCTCCCTAACCCCTCATGTAAGTAGAATAATATATTTTCCATATAATAAAGGCCGACATTAGTTAATAAGGCTTATTTAATAAATGTGAACAAGTCAATGTAAGAAGACCTCATAGAAGCTTACGCTTCTAGAAATATCTTCCTCTAGAATATTCTTTAGAAGATAGAATTAGTATAAATAAGAGTAGGAGGCATGAGAAATCTATGTCTTGAGAATTATTGTAATAAAGCATTGCTCTGTTGGAGGTTTCCCCCTCAAAGAGGCAAGTGAAGATTGCTTCCTTTGAATAAACGTATTATTTATGGTATTACTTTTATCAATATTTCGTTGTTCCATTGATATCTATTGAATGTTCCTATTTTTGCATATTATATTAGATATGGTACCTTATAAGTGGTATCAGATCACTTTCCTTGGTAGAAGTTGTGGGATTTTTTTTTCCAAGATTGAGATGTCTACTGTCAACTTATTTAAAGCATAGAGATCTATCATTCAGCGGGTAAAATTACAGTGGGGAAAACTACACGCATGTGATACAAACGGTTTCATGGGGTTTCCTAGAAACCAAAGTTTTTCCCTTGTTGGAAACCTATGTAACCCTTGTTGGTAACCCTTGAGTAGTATCACATCATACTTAATATGTACATGACCATCACTCCAACGTACCTATAGGTATATTGGGAGTCCCATAGGTCTCTTGAAACCAACCCTAGATCAATCGATCGATCACCTAACTATTATAGTGCCACCAAGAACAACACTTGGGAAGATACTCTCTAGTACCTGGGTAATCGGGTAGTACGGCTAAGGGTACAATCTAGAATCCTCAGTTGGTGCCCCGAGATATTAGGATAAGTACTATTGTTCGACCCCACATGTGTATCAAAGAGCAATAACATAGGGAAAACCCTTTTCCATAGGCACCCTACAAACCATAACCTGGGGGGAACATACCACATAAGGAACAAAAAGGATATTTTGGAACTACACATTTATTTCTATTAAGAATTTGGGCATTTCAAAACTGCAATATTATTCAGGTCGGAGTATAACTCTGTAGAATTAAAAAAAAAGGATTATAGTGGTCTTGTCGACACCCTTATTTGGAACCTATCCCATTGGATTCCTCTCTTCACCCTAATCACAGTGGTACCTATCAGTTTTCAGCTTGTTTTTTTTTTGTGAACCCAACCCCCTTCATGGCACTCTTATTTGCGACCCATCCCATTGGAATCCCCTTTTCACCCAGATCGTTATGGTACCTATCTCTTATAAGCCCTTTTTTATGTGGTCCCACCCACCCTTCCCCACACCCTTATATGACACCTCTCCCATTGCATTCTTCTTTTCACCTCGATCACCATCATATATATCATTTCTCCGTATTTATTCTAAGGACCCACTTCCCCTCCCCGACACTCCTCATTCTCAAATGGACACCACTTGCAACCAACAAATACTTCACCTGCAAGAAGAATACAAAAATCAAAGGGACAACATCCAGAGAGTGACTTTAGAAATTTCTTCTACCAATTCCAAATTGGAAACCTTCGAGGCTAACGTTATGGGTGAATTTGCAGAAGTTAAGGGTGAATTGGCCTCCCTCACCACCACTCTCAACCAATGGTTAAAACAGTCCCATGGCTCTCCCTCCTCTGAAAAACCTTCACACTATGAAGGTGAGGACTCTTCCCATAATATGGCCTTTCATTCCAACTCCCTTCATCATGAACCCCATCTTATGATTGTTGAGGTGAACAAATTTGATGGCTCAAATCCCACAGGATGGGTCACTCAAATGGAACATTATTTCTCCTTTCATGAAATTACTAATGAGCTAGCCAAACTTTGTTATGGTTTCCTCTATCTAGATCTTGGATGTTGGAAGTGGTGGAAATGGCATAGAAATACATGTCAAGGGTATGTTTCTTGGACACATTTTTTTGCAAATCTTTATGAATGCTTTGAGACTGACACCCACTATCTAGGCTACTTGACCAAATTAAAACAATTTGGCACTGTGGAAGACTTTATATCTTCCTTTGAACACTTGGCTTTATAAACAGAAGTCATGTCAGATGATTTCTCTAAGGAATTCTTTATCAATGGCATCGAGGATGAAATTCGTACCTAGGTCCTAATGGCTCACCCTCAAACTTGGTTGGAATATACTCAATGAGCCAAGGAATCCCAATAGATTGTGTCCACCCAGAACCGCAAATTGTCATTTATTCCTCGCACTCAACCTACCAATCCTACCCCTCATGCCACTCCTCTCAAGATCCAGAAATTAACTTGGGAAAAAATGGTTGAATGCCAACTCAAGGGTATTTTCTATAATTATGATGAAAAATATTTTATGGGGCACAAGTGTAAGGAATGAAAACGTTTTGTGGCCATTTTTGAGGATGTTGTTTATGAGGAGGTCGAAGTTTCCAAAGTGGAATACCTACCCCCAACCAATTCTCCTACTCCACCATCTGATCCACCAAAAGTTGAACCATTGATTTCACTGCATGCTCATACTGGATTCTCTGCTCCCCAAACCCTCAAGCTCATTGGATACATTAAGCATAGGAATTTCATCATCCTCATTGACAATGAAACACCCATAATTTTATTCATCATCGCATTTCCCAGGAAATCAATTTCTATATCCGTGCTATCAACAATTTTTAAATCATGATTTCCAATGGTGGTTCCATGAAATGTGACAAGAATTGTGAAATTGTGTAACTGCAAATTGGTTAGAATCACCTGAAATATCATACGTTTGCTATCGACATGGGTGGTTGTGACATTTTTATTGGTGTTGAATGGTTATGGACTATGAGACCCATCATCATGAATTTTAAGGAATTAACCATGCAATTCCAATAGGAGGGACAACAATATAACTTCCAAGGAATCACAGCAGGATCCCCTAAGATCATTAGTTCCCATCGATTGGAAAATCTCCTCAAAAAAGCTCATTCAGGAATTATTTCCCAACTCCAATCCACTCAAGCAGTTGAGACACCCTTTTTGCATCATTATCTCCAATCTATCCTCTCCAAACACCAAGTCATTTTTTCCACTCCCTAGGGACTTCCCCCTTTCTGTGGTGTTCATGATCATTCCATTCCTCTAGTACCAAGTGGCCTTCCTCCCAATGTTATATGTTATCGTCATCCCTTTATCCAGAAGAATGGAATTGAGAAAAATGTTTAATAAATTCTTGAAGCAGGTGTTATTTTTCCGAGTACCAACCCCTATTCCTCTCCTGTGGTCATGGAACTCAAGAAATAAGGCACTTGGTGCATGTCCCCCAACTTTTGCACCCTGAAAAAATTCACCGTCAAAGACAAATTTCTAATTATTTTCATTGATGGCCTATTGGATGAGTTGAGCAGTGCTCAATACTTTACTAAACTTGATCTCCATTCTAGCTACCACTAGATACATATGAAAGAGGAATACATTCCCAAGACTTCCTTTATAACTCATGAGGGTCATTATGAGTTCTTGGTCATGCCCTTTGGTCTGGGTAATTCTCCCTCCACTTTCCAAAGTCTCATGAATCATGTCTTCCATCCATTCCTTCATCATTTTTTCTTAGTTTTCTTTGATGATATTCTTATCTATAGAAAAACCTGGGAAGTCCTTCTCGCCCATGTATATCAAGTTCTCCATATACTCTCTCAGCACAAACTTTTCCTAAAACATTCTAAATGTACCTTTGGAGCCTTTGAAGTGGAGTAATTGGGTCATATTGTTGGCAAGGATGACGTACAGGTGGATCCTAAGAAAATTGAATCTATGAAGGATTGGCCTCACCCTCAAAATCTTAAGAGATTGTGTGGTTTTCTAGGTTTAACAGGGTATTATCACAAGTTTGTTCAGAATTATGGAAAAATCGCATCACCTCTCACTACTCTCCTTAAAAAGAATTCTTTCACTTGGACTATGGTTTCTCATCAATCCTTCCATGCCTTAAAAGAGTCTATGTGCATGACTCTAGTCCTATATCTTCTCAACTTCACAAAGACTTTTTTCCTCAAATGTGATGCTTCAAGAAAAGAAATTGGGGCAGTCCTCATGCAAGATGGTAGGCCTTCACTAGAAAAAAACTTTCAGAGATACATTTGGGCCAATCAACCTATAAAAAGGAAATTTTGGCTATTCTTCATGCAGTGGATATTTGGCATCCTTATCTCTTGGGGAAACGCTTCCAAAATAAAACTGATCATCAAAGTCTCAAGTTTTTTTTGGAACAACGAATTTCATCCTCAAGGCAACAAATATGGGTGACCAAGATATTCAAATATGATTATGAAATCATTTACAAGAAGGGAAAAGAAAATATGGTTGTTGATGCTCTTTCCCATAAGTATGAAGAATAAGGGTCCCTCTTTTCCCTCTCCTTCATTGTACCATATTTCCTCCAAGTTGTTCGCGAGGAATGGTTGCAAGACCCCAAACTTTCTCGCTTGATCCAATAATTGCAACACAATTCTCCAGCTTCTCCAGGGTATTCTTGGCATAATGAAGAGATTCACTACAAAGGTCGCATGTATTTAAGTGAACAATCACAACTTAAATCCGCAATGCTTGCTTAGATTCATGCTTCACCCACAACTGGGCATTCAGGGTATACCAAAATCTGTGAAAGGGTTAAACGTTCTATTTTCTGGGATGGTATGAAACAGGATGTCCACACATTTGTGGTTGAGTGTGATGTTTTTCAATGCAATAAGGTAGAAACAATCAAATCCCCAGGCACACTCCAACCGCTTATGATTCCCCCTACTATTTGGAGAGATATTTCTATGGATTTCATTGTTAGCTTACCTAAATCAGGAAATAAGTCGGTCATCATGGTGGTAGTCGATCGTCTTTCCAAATATGCTCATTTGTGTGTTCTTCAACACCCATTCACTGCATCCATAGTGGCCCAAATTTTCATGGATAATATCTTCAAAATTCGTGTTATGCCTCATTCTATTGTCTCTGACACAAATCCAACTTTCACTAGAAATTTTTGGGAAGAATTGTTCAGGCTCTAGGGAACCCAATTGCATCTCAGCACCTCCTATCATTCCCATACTGATGGCCAAACCGAAGTTATCAACAAGTGTTTGGAAACATATCTGCAGTTTTTTTCCTCTGACAAACAAAATCTGTGGGCTTAGTGGTCACCCCGAGTTCAGTGGCGGTACAACACCTCTTACCATTTAGTTACTTGCACGACTCCTTTTGAAGCAATCTATGGACAAAAAACACTATCAGTTCTCTCATACAAGTTAGGTGTCTCTAAGGTTTAGGAGGTTGGAAAAAATATTACAATATGAGAGGCCATTCTCCATACCCTCAAAGAAATTTTGGTCATGGCTCAGAATCGCATGAAGCAACAAGTAGATCAAGGTCATTCTGAACATCAATTTGTTGAAGGGGACCATGTGTTTCTTCATCTACAACCTTATAATAAGACTTCACCCAAAGTTGAACATTGTTAGAAACTGACTCCCAAATTTTATGGTCCTTATACCATTCTCAAGCAAGTGGGGCATGTGGCCTACTAGTTATCTTTGCCCAGTAATTCTAAGATCCATCCTATTTTTCATGTCTCATGCTTAAAGAAAGTGATTGGAACTAAGTGCTACACTCAAACAAATATCCCTGAGTTGGATGAAGAAGCTTTCATTTTGTTGCATCCACAAGCCATCTTGGACTAGGGAGAGCATCGCCTCCGTCAGTGCACCATCAAGAAAGTGTTAGTTCGATGGAAAGATGCAAATCCAGAAGATGCCACTTGGGATCTAGCCACCATTCTACAATAATTTACTCATCTCAAGCCTTGAGGATAATGTTGTTCTTCAAGGGGGAGGGAATGTTAGGGACCTAACCTCCCTAACACCTCACGTAGCTAGAATAATATATTTTCCATGTAATAAAGGTCGACATTAGTTAATAAGTCATATTTAATAAATGTGAACAAGTCAATGTAAGAAGACCTCATAGAAGCTTCCACTTCTAGAAATCTCTTCTCTAGAATGTTCTTTAGAAGATAGAATTAGTATAAATAAGAGTAGGAGTCATGAGAAATCTTTTTCTTGAGAATTATTGTAATAGATCTTCGCTCTATTGGAGGTTTATGCCTTGAAGATGCAAGTGAACATTGCTTCCTTTGAATAAAGGTATTATTGTTGGTATTTCTCTTCTCAATATTTTTTTGTTCCATTGATACCTGCTGAATATTCATGTTTCTGCATATTATATTAGATCTAGTACCTTACATTGTCTATTAATAAATATAACATGTTGTTTAAGGTTCTTAGTAACATGTTGTATCTAATGGATGAGTTGTAGAAACAAATCCTTTTGGCATAAAATTTTACTATACTGGAATATGACTCATGATTTTTAGTGTTGTTGGGGGCATGCAAGTTACATGGAGAAATCGTTATTTATTGGAAAGTAATTTTAGTCATTTTAGTCATTTTAATCATAAAGTTGTTAACATGTTATTGAAGGTTGTTATTGACATGTTGTAATTATTGGATGAAATGTAGAAACAAATCCCTTTGGAATAATGTTTTACTACAATGGAATATGACTCAATATTTTTAGTCTTGTTATGGGGAATGCAAGTTATTTGGAGAAATAGTTGTCTATGTGGAAAGTCATTTTAATAATAAATAAAAAAATTGAGATATTTGGTATTTAAAAGAAATTATTATAACGAAATATGATTCATGATTTTTAGTATTATTGTTTTGGGGAATGCAAGTTACTTAGAGAATAGTTATCTCTTATGAAGTCATTTGAATAATAAAGTTTTCAATAGAGATCTTTGATGTTTAAGCGAATTTATTACATGATGGAAAGTTTCTTTAGTGAGGTTTAGTGAATAGTTAAGATGTTTAGTATGAGTTGAAAATTTTTCGTTGTAGGATTTTTATATTGTAGAAGATGAGGAATAGTGAAGAAGTTGTTACTAAATGTATTTTTGCAAAATACATAACTATTGCAGACATTTCAATTGGAATTTGTAGTTGTTTGGTCATTTTCTTGTGAGTATCACCTTTCCACAAGGAATTATTTGTTGAAGTGTTGTGTTTTTACAAAAGAATTAGAAGGAAAGTGTGCATATTCATAACACTAGAAGTGTGTAGCATATTTGGAAAAGATACTTGTCTTACAAGTGGGAGGTTGATATATGAACCAATACAATTCTACTTTGCACCGAGATTTTATTAATAGTGCTCATCGCACCACACATCCTCTTTGCTAAAAATGCCACTCTTTGAAATGTGTCAACATCCCCATGCATCAATTTCAACCTTACCATTGCACCAAACCTTTGTAACACACACAATAGTTTGATGTTAGACATTCATTATGACAACACTAAGCTCCTACAAAAATGTTTGTGTCACATTGTGATAGATTAGTAGCCAATTCCCTATGCAAGTTCAATGACAATGGGGATCATCACATTAGTGCCACTTCACATCTTGGAGGGATTATGTGGATGACATCATGGGTTATTAAAGTGGGCCAAGTCAACCTAGCTTATGCACCTTAGACAGTGATCAAATTCTATTAGTTCAACACATATCATGAAAACCTTGATTTCATAGAAAGAGGTAGTGATCATTCGTGTTTCCTATGCATGCAACCAAACTTTAAGGACTACCTGAATTAATTATGTGTACATATTCCTATTGTATAAATATATAATTCATATCATTGTTAACTTTTTTTTAAATTGGTCCTTTAGAAAATAAGCACTCAAAAGGAACTAATTTTTTTGAAAGATATAACCATAAAAAAGACTCAGCAACTAAGTGGTGGGATATTTTAGGAAATGAACTTGTGAGAAAAAGCACTTAAAGGAACCCAAAATTCTCAAAATCCAAACCTCAAAAGTGATAAAAAGAATAATTCACAAGAGATTTTAAGAAAATTAATCCTAAAAAATCAAGCAGTCGAAGAGACCAAAAAATTCCAATAGCCAAAATGATAATGGTGAGAAAGTGACTAAGTGTTGGGGTCTCAAGAAATCAGTCCTTAGGATATCAAGTACTCAGAGGGACCTAAAAATGCTAAGATCCAAAACCCTAAAAATTACAAAGTGACTAAAGTTTTGTGGGGTTGAGGGAAATTTTGCGCTTTAGGAAATCAAGTACCCATGAGGGGTCCAAAATCTTGAACACCATGGGCCCAAAATTGTTGAAGTGTGGAGGGTATTAGGAGATCAAGCCTCCAAAATTCAAGAACTCGGGAGGAACCCAAAATCTTGAAAACTAAAGGCTTGAAGTTGACTAAGCATTGAGGGTGTTAATAAATTAAGTCTCAAGAAATCAAGCTTTCAAAATATTTTAAAAAATAAATAAATAAATCTAAGAGTTAAGATCCCATGAGGATAGGAAAGGATTGTTTACAGAGAGTTTAATTACAAAAGCACACAATAAAGATGTAATTCCATGCAAGCTAGAAATTGAAGATGTGAAGTTTTTTCTTCCATAATTCACGCACATGATCTTTTGAGGGCTCCAACACTTACTTAGTTTCAAAATGTCAAAATTTGGGTTTTTGGGTCCCTTACTAATTCTTGAATTTGATTTATTAAAATTCTTAAAAGACAACCAATTCTCTATTGTTCATAATTTTTGTTTTCAAATTTTTGGAAAACCTTAGATACTAAACTTTTCCAAAATCTAATTCACTAAACTCCCTAGCAATAAGTCAACAACTAGGTTTGGAAATTTTAACCTTGATAATATTAACTCCCTTTCCAATACTTGATTTCGAAAACTAACAATAAGTGAATAACTAGGTTTGAAAATTTTAGCTTTGATATAATTAACTCCATTTTGAAAACATCAATTTATTGAAATCTCCAAAACTTAATTATTTCTTAATTTTTTGAAATAATTAACTCACTTTCCAATACTTGATTTTGAAAACATCAATTTATTGAAATCTCCAAAACTTAATTGTTTCTTAATTTTTTGAAATA
>ML783248.1:809948-822552 GCA_009831015.1 Picea engelmannii | reverse complement strand
TTTCAAAAGCATGACGTGAATCCCTTTCCCTTTATTACTCCACATCAAAACAAACAGCTGCATTAAACTTTTTCAAAAAGCAACCTCAAGAACAAGGACAGCACTGATGTGAAACAGTGGGGTAATGTTACCACTGTAGAAAGTTTTATGGGGCCAGTATACGCAGGCTTGAACCTTCTTCGCTGTGAAATTGGATAAACTCCGAAAGTTGCTTTAGTAATTCCGTAAAAAAAATTAAATGCTTCACCAGATCGAGAAGCTGCAAACTTAATCGTTTCATTAAATTCGAGATTTTACCCTTTAATGATGATAAATTAATTGCAAAGTACCCCATTTTATGATTGCCCTGTTCAACAGATTTACCATCTAGATAATAAGACGAGCTGCAGCACGGCTGTACTCTGGCCTCTGGGAATCCAATATTTATTAAGCTAAAAATCTAAATAAGATTTCGCTGATCATGTTCATTTTTCTCTGAAATTAATTAATACGCCGGGCCAAATTAACGGACATTGATATTTATTTACAGAATGTACTTTCAATATCCAACGGAGGTGTTTCGAACTCACGATGCCTCGGAATCTGGGAGAAGTTAAATTTATGGGGAAACTGATCCTTAATTGGATAAATTAACCACACTCCATGCATAGAAGTTGTATAAATATAAGCTAGCTAATGCCGCGCCTGTACTGCATATAAGGGCTTACTCGGCAAGTAATTAATTAATCCATTAATCACTCTGCTAACAACAACACAAAATCGGAAACCAATGCCAAAGAAAAGAGCTCAGGAATCGAGCAGTAGAGCTTTTTCCTGGTTCAGCCATTATCCAAGAAAGCCTGTTTGCCTCCATACTGCGTTTCGAACCCGGCTCATATCCCTCCCTTTGAGAGTCCTTCCGACGCCTTCGAACACAGAGGTGGTCGTCATCTGGCTTCGGGCCTGCTCGCGGGCGAGATACTCATGCGGGGGCAGCATGTCGCCGCCGTCCTCATCCTCGTCGGCGGCGGCGGAGAAAAAGAGGTTGGGATTGTTTTCTTTCAGGCGGTCCATCCCGACTCCGAGGATCTTGCTCCAATCAGGGACGTTCACGGGAGCCGACTGGTGGTGCATCATCATCATGTTACTGCTGCTGCCGCTGGTATTGCCGTTCTGGTCCGCCGACGGTATCATCCTCACAGAGATTCGGTTCGCCGGGGTCACGCTGAAGACGGCGGAGCTTCGTGTGAGAGGCGAGAGGCGCGATCGGTTGCATTCCTCAAAGGCAATGGACAGTCCGCCGTTTTCCTTCCACCGCCTACTGCTGCCGCTCTGCAGCGACCTACCCGGCTCAACGGCGCCCCCAATGCCGCCCCCGCCGTTGCCGGAGTCCGTCTTGTGACGGAACTGGAAATTCTCTTCCTTCTTCGTTTCGTACTGCGCGGGGTTCGATCCCGCGTCTGGCCAAATTCCCCAGACATCCTCCTCCTTAAGCTCGTTCAAATCGCCTGCATCGGAGGCAGCAGAATTAGAATTTAAATTCTGCGGGGCGAATCCCAAAAGCTTCTCCATACGGCTTGCCCCGGCGGCCATCAGACGGCGGTCTTTGGAAACATTATTGAGACTTCCAGCCATGAGGAAAGCGTCGGGGTTCATGCTCGGCACTCTGGTCATCATATTTAAACAAAATATTTACCAACCCTAACCACAAGAACTACTGCCGGGTTATATTTGAAGCAAAGTTAATTAGCTAAAGATGATCACAGACGATGAAAAGACAGGAAGCCAGAGAAAAGAAAGCAGAGGAGCTGATCGATTATCTTCCAATACAGAAAAACCTGCACAACATTCAAAGACTACACGCCGCTTGGCCGAATACCTAACTAGGGCCATGCAGATTCGGGATTTTGCAATTACAAGAAAATATTTTCAGGAAACTCCACGAATCCTCAGGCCAGATCGCTTCCAGAGCCAGGCTATGAACGCATTGGGCCTTGCCTGGATACCATACTTGCCCTCGCCCATATGGATCGAGATTCGATCCGGCGACCTCGACCTTCTTTCCTTTCAAGAATCACTGCCTCCACTCCCTCTTGCTTCCCCTGCAAACGGCCCCCTTCTTATCGACGATCGCAACGTCTCATTTCATTTAATTTCCCTTAATTTCGCTTCATTTGGTTCCTCATCCGCCGTTACTGTTACTGTTATCCGCACGAACTGCCAACTGTTCGCCGGTGTCGTCATGCCCCTTACTTTCCGTGAAGGATTCCGTTAATGCAGTGAAATAACGTTACGCCACTAAAGCAACAAAAGAGAACCCCCCCTCCCCCCACAATAATATCTCCTCCAACAGGAACCATCCATCCCCTTTCGCGGGCCCCACACACTCAATGACCCAGTACCGTCACGTCAGCACAGCGATTGTCTGCACGGAAGAATCTCCTAACCAGAGCCCGCCTTCACCTGACATTTGGCAAAAAGTTCAACGTCAGCGGCCCGACGCCTTCCAGCTCGTTCCACGTCTGCCGTCTTCCATTGGGTCGTACGAGACAAGTGGGTCATGGATGGGCCCACCCCTTGTCCTCCGTATACCGAATTATTAGAGTGTAAATTATTGTGAAAGTGAAACGCGGCGAGAGATTCTCCACTGGTTATTAAAAAATTATAGAGGCGCACGTACGCCGGTCAAACGGGGCAGTAAAATTCAGCATCTCCACTGATTGGCCGGTTTTTACCGACTGAATATCTGGGGTTGTAAGGGTCCAAAGGATTCCTGCAATTTGGAGGGACCAAACCTGTTTCCTCCCACATGAAATAATAAATACAAATATGCTCTACTAATCTAGTGGCGTAGCTAGATCTCGGCAGGCACAAGCATCAGAAAAGAAATGTGGCCCAAGCGCAAACGTACGGCACGCTTTTAAATAAAATATACGTTGGGCCCGTTTCCATTATATTAGGAAAGTATTCCCCTGCACCGCATCTGATTTTTCAAAAGATTAAATCCTTCAACGGCAAATAAATCGAAAGCCTCCCTGTCTTTTTCTCAACTACTTGCTCATGGCAGTTTATGTTTATTAGATGGATTAGTCCGCAATCCATCATTAGCCTCTTCGTGATCATGTCGTGGATGTAACCACAGTTAGTTAAATGTGGAGGTTGAGTTTGTTTCACTCGCCAGATAAATAAGAAGAGACACATGTCAATTGGTTCTAGTTTGAGTGATAATACAAACTCTAGCAAGGAGATAAAATCTTGTTTATGCAAATACGAAGAAACACATGTCGATTCCGTCTAGTTTGAGTGATATACATGGGAGTGAGTTGTTATCTTCATCGTTTAAATCCAAAACTCAGTAAGGAGTCAAAATCTTGTTTATGTGTATAAAAGGAGAGGCATGTCAACTTGGTCTAGGAGAGTTGTTATCCTTTTCATTTAAATCCAAAAGCAAGGAGACGAAATCTTGTTTATGCAAATAAAAAGAGACACATGTCAATTGAGTCTAGTTTGAGTGATACACAAGAAAGTTGATATCCTCCTCATTTAAGTCAGAATCCTTGCAAGGAGATAAAATCGTGTTTATGCAAATAAAAAGAGACACATGTTAATTGGGTCTAGTTTTAGTGAGAGTTGTTATCCTCATTTAAATCCAAAACTTGAGCAAAGATACAAAATTTAATCTTGTTTATGCAAATAAAAAGAGACATACATGTCAATTGGGTCTAGTTTGAGTGATACCCAAAGTCGTTATCCTCATTTAAATCCAAAACTCGAGCAAAGAGACAAAATCTAATCTTGTTTATGCAAACAAAAAGAGACTCATGTCAACTGAGACACGAGAATTGTTATACTCATATCCTATAAATAGTTTAGATTAATTATAACCAACCCCTGATGCAAATAATGAGGAAAAATCTCATATAAATGGATATAGGGTTTAGATCTCACTACGACCATGTGTGAACAAGAACTTAAATGCCAAGATTCCTTTAGAATAATAACCAAATGACATAGAATATGGAAAGTAAACAAAATCTTAATGTCAAAGAGTCCTTTCGAATAATAACCAAATGACATAGAAGATGGAAACTAACACACTCCAAATGAAAGTGATTTAAAGAAGATGTTAGTAAAGCAAAAGTGTTCAAGATCAATGAGATTACTCCAAACAAATAAGCCAAGAACATAACTATGTGCACAAAATGGTAAAAAGGCTCAATTAGTGCTCTAAAGACTACATGCAATAATATAGTCTTCCTAATATAAAGTGCATACATGCCAACTAGAAGAAACAAATAAAGGTTGTCATCAAAATCATAAAGTCTATACACTGTTACTAGGCTCACTGAGTCAAGAGAGCAATGGGGACTATATGGTTGTACATTGTATAACAAAAGTCAATCCTTAAACATGAGCTCAAATGATGCCACGACCAATTGTCAATCCAACCACAATAATTGTTAATAGTCGATACCAATCCATAGTTTTGTCATTTATGTTTTTTAATTAAATATTTGCAAGAAGATTTGCTAACACACAAATAATAATTTCAAGATTTAAAATGCCTCCGATCACAATAGTTATGATGCATATACAACTGAGATATAGATGGTGAATAATATGGTATTGGTTGAAAAGAAGGTGAAGTATTTGGTCCCTAGTAATTAGTATTGGATTCGAGTCTTAACATATTTGTAGACAAAAAAACAGTAGACAGCGCAAGATATGGTCCTTGTGAAACAAAATTGATTGATAGAGTAAGGGGACTTGCATCTAGTGGTGCAGTTCCAATATCGAAGGCTTGCTTTCACTGATCATCCCAAGCATAATAGGAGTGTCAAATCCATATCCATGCTTGTACCAAGTCCATCACAAGTGTAACCTATATGCAAAATCCAAAACTCAAGCAAGGAGATAAAATATTGTTTATGCAAATAAAAATATACGCATGTCAATGTGGTCTAGTTTGAGTGATACATAAGAGAGTTTTTATCCCCCTCATTTAAATCCAAAACTTGAGCAAGGAGACAAACTCTTGTTTATGCAAATAAAAAGAGATGTGAGTTGTTATCCCCCTCATTTAAATCCAAAACTTGAGCAAGGAGACAAACTCTTGTTTATGCAAATAAAAAGAGATGTGTGTCAATTGGGTCTAGTTTGAGTGATACATGGGAGAGTTGTTATCCTCTTCATCTAAATCCAAAACTCAAGTAATGAGACACAATCTCATATAAATAGTTATAAGGTTTAGATAAGTTATAACCAACCCTTAACACAAATAATGAGGACAAATCACATATAAATGGGTATAGGGTTTAGATCCTGAGTATGACAAGGTGTAAACAAGATCTTAATGGAGATTCCTTTAGAAAAATAACCAAATGTTATAGAAGATGGAAAATATCACACTCAAGATGAAAATGATGACGAATAAGTTAGTAATGCAAGAGTGTTGAAGATCAATAAGATTACTCCAAGCAAGCAAGCCAAGAAAGTAATAATGTGCTCAATATGGTAAAATGACTCAACAAGTGATCTAAAGACTACATGCAACAATATAGTCTTCCTAATATAAAATGCATACATGCAAACTAGAAGAAACAAATAAAGGTTTCCATCAAAAACATAAAGTGCATACATTGTTGCTAGGGTCACTGAGTTAAGAGAACTATGAGGACGATATGGTAGTACATTGGATGACAAAGTTCAATCCTTAAACATGGGCTCAAAGGATGCCACAATCAATTGTCAATCCAACCACAATAATTATTAATAGTTAGTATCAATCTACAATTTTGTCATTTATTCTTTTTAACTAAATATTTGCAAGAAGATTTGCTAACACATAGATAAGAATTTCAAGATTGAGAATGCCTCCAGTCACAATGATTAGGATGTCTATACAATTGTGATGTGGATGGTGAATAATCTGGTATTGGTTGAAAATAAGGTGCAAGATTTGGTTCCTATGAATTAATATTGTATTCAAGTCTTGAGATATTTGTAGTAGACAAACCATTATACAGTGCAAGTTATGGTCATTATGAAACAAAAGTGATTGACAAATGAGGGGGACTTGCATCTAATGGTGCAGTTCCAATATCGAAGGCTTGCTTGCACTAATCATTTCATGCACAATAGGAGTGACAACTCCATATCCATGTTTGTACCAAGTCCATCGCTAGTATAACCTATATGGAAAAGAAATTCAAAATAAATCCGTAAGCTTTTGAAACTCATAAGAATACTAATCATGAATATCAAACAATGCATGAGAAGAAGTGGCATCAAACATGTCAAAACTTATTAATTCTCTTGTATTTCAAAATCAATAATAAGAGGATAAGATTGATGCAACAATATAATAAAAAATAGATGTATCCATAAAGGAGAGATTTTTTCTTAAAATATGGGGAACATCTTTCTCCAAATAATAGTGAAGAGTGATTCATGCTCCTCTGATTTATCTAGGAAGTTTTCTTCAAACTCAATAATACTACACATCTATCTCTTAACATGATTATTGTACTACTAAAAAATAGAAGACACTGATATTTCTAATTTTCTAAGACAAGCCTTTAAAGTATATTTAGCCGTTTTCAAATCACTAACTTTTTGTACTAGGTCTTAATTGAAACATTATTGCTAGATACTAGATGGATTCATCCTTCTTATTTAACATAGAGTGGACTAGATCATAATCATGATTCAAGTCTTGATACTTATAAAAAAGATAGACATTGTCACTACAAAGAAACAACCTACTCACAAAGTTGGGTAACAAAGACTTGCAATAAATTGATCTTATCTTGGCATTGGGTATTAGTTTCCTAGAGTGAAAAGTTTTCTTCATCAACATTGGAAGTATTGTGATGTGAAGTAATAACTTCATTATGAAAATGAGCAAGGAGGCAATTTTGTCTTGAAGTTGAGCAATAATATCCTACTAAATGAGACGATTAATCTTCAAGGAAGCAACTTTACTATAAAGTTCATAATTAACATTCTACAAGGATATTATCTTCTCACAATGTTTTTGAATAAACAATTTTTCTTGTTCACATCATTTTGGATAAGTATATTTTTTTCATCAAAGTCAATGACATGATTAACCTTCAAAACAACAACTTCACTATAAAGTTCATAATTAAATTCTACAAGGATATCATCTTCTCACAATGTTTTTGAATGAACAATTGTTCTCGTTTCAGATCATTGTGGATAAGTATATTTTCTTCATAAAAGTCAACAATTGTGAAATAGAATGTATGAACTTTTGACTTGATAAGCGTAAATGTGTCACATTTTCCCTTGGCCTTTGATATTGTGACCCAATGTGTCACATTCTCCCTTAGCCTTTGATATTGTTAATGTGTCACATTCTCCTTTGGCCTTTGATACTGTCAATGTATCATTTTACTTTAGGATTTCACACATTTGAGGTCTCTGAAATATCAACATAAAACTCTTTGGTCAGGAAAAAATAATTTATTATTCTATTTAATATGTTTTTTCAATTATATATGTAAATATATATGTAAAGTTACTTTAGGTACTTTTATTTTTATTTTTTATGTTTCATTAAATAAGTCTTATAAATTCAATTTAGTCATTCATGGACATTAATATTAAATTAATTAAATCATATATACCAAAGTATATCTCTTAACATTATCATGATTGAAAATTATGAATCACACAATTTTTTGCTTTCTTAGCCCATTAACCCATTGCATTGTCATTTGCACATCCATTGTGATTTTCTTATATGGTAATGATAAAACTACTAAGGTTATGTTGCTTCTATTATGTAATTAAAAATTACTTTAAGTCAGCCCCACCACCTAACATAGACAAAATTGATTCATAGACTAGAGGATATTGAAATATATTATATGATATAAAGAATCTGATTTTGGTGAATGATTTGTGATCTAATAATTGCTTAGAAGGGATGAAGTTGTTGATGTTAAAATAACACCAAGTGGGTGCCAAATACATTGATTAAGAACTATGGTGGATAATTTGTTTCTAAGAAAATTGTAAAGTATGTACTTAAGGGGATGTGAATTGATGTGTGTGGCCCCACCCTATGACATTTGAATACTCGAAATAGACATGTCAAAGCTTATTTGTTTTATATTCTAGTCCTTCCCTTTTATGTCATCTCCGCCCTTTCACTTTCTTCAATAATTTTAAATGGCAAACCTGATATCGAAAAAGATTTGATCCTTTATGCCATTTTCTAAGTTGATTAAAAAATTATTTAATATGTTACATATTTTTCTTAGTTGCCTGAAGTTCAAAATATTAGTTTGTCCATTGAAAATTGATCCATTCCTCAATCATTCATATATATAAAACGTATATACCAATTGTTTTAAGGTTTTAATTTAAATTTTATTTTTTAAATAAATACATTTAATGTGTATATTTTTAAACCTTCTAATGTATATGAATTTATTAGGGATGTTATTCATAAATGTGGATCTCTTGAATTTCTTCGTAAGGTTTTAGATTTTTTTTTAATAAGACTTTATAATAATATAGGTTTTTTTCATCATTATACACATTCTTTTATTTGGAGTCATCTAAAAAACAATGTTTTTACAATTATAAATATCCTTAAATCTCTTTCAATATTTTTATAAAGGTTTGAATTACAGATAGATTTCCAACATCAACATAATCATTTGGACTTAAATGCTCACAAACCTCTTATGTTAAAATGATTTTAAATTGTTCTAGTGTCAACCCTATAGTTTTAAGCAAGTACGACAAAAAAAAAAAACCATTTACTTTTTAGATTAAAATGATTTCCATAACCCAACATCAAATATATTCAAGCATATTTTAAGAAAATCCTAGTACCAGGTCATAAAAAATAAAACTGTGTACAAAGAATGAACATGGGAAGCCTTTGTAATGAATCTCTCTCTCTCTTTACACTAATTTGGTGTGTCGTCACCTTAAAAATAGATTATTATTATGTAACCTTAGTGGGCCTAATGGTTAAGAACGTGTGCTTCCTCTTAAGAGGTCCCAAGTTCAAATCCATAAGGGGGTAGGGTATGTATACCTCCGTAGACTTGTGGGGAAACCTTTGCGTACTAGTCTAAAAGATCGATCTCCAAGTTTATTATATAAAGCTTAAAACACTCAACTACCTACATTAACTCACTAAACTAACCATTTCATATCCTATTCATACTAATTAATAATTATTTTTTCATAAATTATGTCATAAAAATTAAATATAGTGTAAACTCATCAACATTGATTACAATATTTAACCTAAGAATATTAAGTGAGGTATACAACAAAAACAACTAGTCTAAAGGATCCATCTCTAAGTTTATTATATAAATCTTAAAACACTCGACTACCCAAATTAACTCACTAAACTAACCATTTCATATCCTATTCATACTAATTAATAATTATTTTTTCATAAATTATGTCATAAAAATTAAAAATATATTAAAATTACACTTGAAAAACTTTTTTTCCACAAAAAATTTCGCTTTATATTCATATTGAAATATAATTTGATCTTTTACATAATAACCTTCAACCAAAAAGCCCCAATACATCCGGAAGGTGTACCAAAATGTGCCCAAGGATACATCCCACCACTAGCATACAAATCACATATAAAACCCCAGCCCGAGCTAGGATCCCCATACAAAAAGTATCATCGATATACTCCTATCAAAGAACCCCTAAAAACATATGACTCCAATGTTCCTCCCAACTAGACTCCGAAAAAAAGTATTGATCATACATCAATACTTCTAGAAAAGTTCTAACAACATATGTGTACCCTCATGGTCCCCTTCACATTGATAATATTCAATTTTCTCAGGAGCCTTAAAAAGCACCTGTTTTGATAGGCTAACCGCTTTTGAATTTTCTTCTCGGTACACATGCATGAAAGTAATATTATGGAAGAGCTTTATAAGATCATTAAGTTTGTCCTTCCAACACTCTAGAGAGACCACCTGAAGGCGACCCTTTCCCCGCAACCATTCAATGACAATATTTGAGTCCCCCTAAACAAATAGCTCTGAAATAGCAAGCCGAGAAGCCAAAGTAAGAAGTGCCCATGCTCCCAACAACTCTACTCTAGTATTTTTGCCAGAACCGCAGTTAATGGTCCATTTAAAATTTTTTTGCTTGTTGATCTGTAACACCCCTCCAACCCCACTGTTTTGACCCGATGCAAGAGCCACCCCATCAAACCATCCAGTCGTGCCACCCACCGCAGGCCGCCATGGAACCCTCCTCATAGTCGTAGCTTTTATCATTGATTTGTAATCGCCCATGACTAATAAGGACATAAAAACCACCTTTTGAATGGATAGAGAACCATCTTCAAAGATTGCATGGTTCCTTTCGAGCCATATATACCAACATATAAAAATCGGAAGAGTGGGATGGGCAGGATTTTGCAGTTTCCAATTTTTAAAGCACTCTGATATGGTATTACCAGTCCATGCCCCTAGATAGTTTATGGAATTTTTAACTCTTTCCCAGAGTGCACCCGTAAATGGACACTCAACAAACAAATGAAACGTTGTTTCCTTATTTTCCTTACATAGAATACAACAACTTGGGCCCATAAAACCTCTATGTTGCATGTTCTCCCATGTGAGAATTTTGTTCTCTGCCACTAGCCAGGTAAAGAGTTTTAGTTTTAATGGGCAGTCCCAAGACCTTAGAAATTTCCTCCATCCTCCAATCACATAGTTTTGTTTCTTATTTTCAGTAGCCTCATAAATATTTTTGACTAAAATCCTTCTAGAAGAATCGCCACTTGTCCACTTTAGTTCGTCCGGCCTCATCATCAATTGTACACCATTTGTTTATGATAACACATCGAAAATCCTCCCATTCAGTTGCTAAAGGCCCTGCTAAGTCCAGTTCAACACTTGTGATCTAGTTGGAACAAATCAGTCCCAGACGAGGCACTTTTTGAGCCTGATATAAGTAAAACACTCCTTTCTGATTTAGAGTTGTTATCAGATCTCCAGACAGTATGGCCGCATCCCCCATCCCCAAAATACGGTCTTTTCCAATCAAAATGGATTATCTCGACCTCGGGTACCACGCAAGCCAATGCAGCAAAATGTGTAATGAATTAAGAAGATACTTCCAAGTCTGAGATCCTTTTTCTCCAACCTCAAGAATCGTACGAAGCCATCGCGCCACTAAAACATAAGGAAAATATTTGTCTTTTAAGACTCAATGCCACAGACCATCCAACATCAATGCCCTCCAAAGTGTGTTCGTCACCATGGCTTTGCTGAAACTGAACAGATTCCTCAACCCCCATCGCCCATACTTCTTTGGACGTGCAATGAGATGCCAGTTGCAAAGGTGGAAACCCTTTTTTTTTTCCCAGCCCAAAGAAAGTTGAATACCACTTAACGAATTCTATGGAGTACCAAGGATGGAAATATTAGCCAGAGCCAGTCTGCTAAATGAAAACAAAAATACACATTCAACCTGTAATTATCAATATTTTGTTTGTGTGTTTTTAACCAACCTCTAACTTGTAAATGGGGCTCTAAACTTTTTACAAAGGGACACGCAATTCCTTTTATAAATTTGATTCTTTACATTTAACTATCCTACGCCCAACTAGAGGAGAGTTTGAAAAAAAAATTGGGGTTATTTTCTATACAAAATTCCATCAATTTGGGGCTATTTTCTATACAAAATTTTATCAATTTTCATTTATAAGAACTATAATATAAGTCCATATTTTTTTTTATCTTAGCTGTGAAAGTATTTTTTTCGTTTATAAGAATTAATATAAGTTTATATTTTTTATTTTAGTTTTAAAAGTAATTTTTAGTTCTTGATTTAGGTCAATTTTTTTTTTTTGTATGTTATTTTTGTTCAAGTGTTTGGAGTAAATATTTCCGCCTAATTTTGATAGCAAATATCGGATAAAATGTAATCTTTAAGATAATGGTCGATATTTATGTTAATTATGAAGTTAAAATTATTTCCAAAATATTAATTGATACATAGGTAATTAGAAATGTTGAAAGTAAGGTTGAAACACTTGTTATTAAAGGTCAAAATGAATGTAATATATGTCAAAAATGTGATTTTACATGATGATATATCATCAAGATAAATATTTCTCTAAAATTTATATTGATATTTGAAGGATATTATAATTGGTTGTTACTTTTTGTAATACCTCGGTTTTGAGTCTCCATATTAAATAATGTATTTTGTTTATTTTATGAAAGGTTGGAGTGCCCAAACAATTAAAAGAGGCTGGAGTGTCTAGGAAATGTAATGCTTTGGTTATTATTAATAATAAAACACATTGCTGGCTACAAGACATACAAGGACAAGAGTTATGATTCCATGAGAGAGGGGGCTTAAGGGGCTAAGTATTTATTTTATATTTTATTTACCCATTTTGGTTTTAATGAATAATAGTAGTTACATGAGATTCTTGGGGGAAGGCCATGTGGTTCTTGATTTCATGTAAATATATAGACACCTCTTATGGGTTGTTGAGAAGTTCACTTTGTTCATTCTTACATTCACTTTGCTCATTCATTCTTGATATTGGTTTGGGGGAAAATAAAAGAAAAAAAAA
>ML783248.1:789070-804518 GCA_009831015.1 Picea engelmannii | reverse complement strand
GGAGGGGCAACTAACAATCAATTTCTTTTTATCATCATCTTTTATGTTGCTTAATTTAATGGCTTTGGAAACTTCTTTTGCAATCTTATTTAAGGGGTTTTTATTGAGTTTCTTATAACTTCCACTGTTATTGAGGTGATCAAGCATTTTTTCAATGTAGTTTTATTTATTCATAACGACAGTAGCCCCACCTTTGTCTGCTTTTAGAACTACTAAATTCTTATTATTGTTTAGTGATTTTAGAGCCAAAAATTCTTCTTTGGTGATATTGTTCTTTGGTGGTTTTACTCTACGGAGAATTACTGAGCATTCTTGTCTAATTTCTTCTTTAGCATTGTCTGGGAGGTTTTTAATACTATTTTCAATGCTACATAGGATATCTTCAATAGGAATTTTGCGAGGGGCAATGGCAAAGTTAAGACCTTTTTCTAAAAACCTAGTAGTGTTTTCATCGATGGGATGGGTTGATAAGTTTATAACTAGATTTTTGGTTACTATGTTCTTAACCTGGTTAGTCTTACATTCTAGGATGTTGACTTGTTTACTATCGCTATTGGAGATATTAAGGACAGAATTAGGGTTTGCGGTATTGCAAATCGTGTCGGAGTTGGAGTTGAGTGGACTTATTATTTTAATCTTATTATAGTTATTATTTGGTTCGTTTTCACTTTGGCTTCTACCGTTGTGGTTGTTTACATTGTTCATTATATGGGCGTTGTTATTATTATGTGGGCATTGTTTACATAGTTCATTGCTGTGTTTATTATCATTATATGGGCGTTGTTTACATTGTTCATTGCTGTGTTTATTATCATTATATGGGCGTTGTTTACATTGTTCATTGCTGTGTTTATTATCATAATATTGGCGTTGTTTACATTGTTCATTGCTGTGTTTATTATCATTATAAGGGCGTTGTTTACATTGTTCATTGCTGTGTTTATTATCAAAAAAATTTATTGGCATGTTGTGTTTTGAATTTACAATGTTGTACTCTATGAACAAAACAATGATCGCAAAAGTCTTAGAACACAAATATTTATTATGTTTCATTTATTGATGATTCCTCCAAATATACATGGATTTACATCATGAAGACCAAGGATGAAGTATTTAGTAAGTTTCAAGAGTTTAAATCTCTTGTAGAAAATCAAAGAAGTAGAAATATCAAAGAGTTGAGGTTTGACAATGGAAGAGAGTACACCTCCAAGGATTTTGATGCATTTTCTAGCAAAGAAAGGATCAAGAGGACAAAATGATGTTGTATGACCCGTAATTGAATAGGGTTGCAGAGAGGAATAATTGGTCCATCATAGAGGCATCCAAGGCTATGATCCATTATTTGGATTTTCCCATGTGTCTTTGGGTAGAGGTGTGAAATATGGATGTGTTCCTTCTAAGTGAATTCCCTCATAGGGAATTAAAGGACAATACACTAGATGAAGCCTTTACTAATGAGAAACCATAGGTATCTCACTTACGTGTATTCAGTTGTCATGTTTATATTCATGTGCCTAACACGAAGATAAATAAGTGTCAACCCTCAAGTATCAAGGGTATTTTTGTTGGGTACATTGAAACATCCAAAGATTACTTGATCTACATTCTAGTGTAACAAAAAAAAATTGGAAGTAGAGATGTGAAGTTTGATGAGGATGGAGAGCAATAAAGTTTCCTAGGAACCTCCTATAAAGATTGTGTAAATTGAGAAGGTGGTTGATCCAAAGTCTGATCTAGAAAATAAACTAGAATTATATTTATATACAAAGATAACAATTTAGAGGGAGATATTTTATTACCCTCGAATTCACTAAAGACGCTGATATGAATTAACCATACATTGAAGGAAATAGAGCAAGTAGGAGCACCCATATCTACTTTTTGAGTGAGTCATCCACCTAGAATATATCCTTATTACATTGCACTAATGTCTTATATCATTGATTTGGATCCTTCTATCTTTGAGGAGGCAAATGTATAACATGTATGGCGTGATGTCATGGTTGAAGAGTATAACTCCATCCTAAAGAATGAGTCACAAGAAATTGTGCCAAGACCAATGAGGAAATATGTGATAGGTTCCAAGTGGTTGTACAAAATTAAGCATGCAACAAATGGGAGAATAGAGAAGGATAAAACCAAATCCAAAGCTAAAGGATTCTCTCAAAAATAGGGAGTTGACAATGAAGAGACTTTTTCTATAGTTGCAAGGTATACTTCTACCAGAGTAATCATGTCTATTGCATCTGTTTTTGGTCGTCCTTTATATTAGTTGGATGTAAAGACTGGTTTTTGTATGGTCTGATTAAAGAGGAAGTATAAATTAATCAATCAATGAGTTTTGAGGTGTAAGGGTGAGATACCCATGTGTGTAAGTGGAATAAGGACCTTTATGCACTAAAGCATGCACCACATGCATGGTACTCAAGGATTGTTGAGTACTTACTAAAGTCAGGCTTCTTCAAAATAGCAGTAAATTTGAATATTTATTAATTATATGATAAATACATTTTTCTTGTTTTGGTTTGCACTTAGATGAATTTATTCTTATATGTAGCTCTAAGAATCTCATTGTATGGTGAAAGAAGAATTTGGAAAGGAAATATGACATGAATGACATTGGCCTTATGCATTACTTTTTGGGTCTAGAGGTTTGGTAGGGTGCAAGTGAAGTTTTCCTTGGGAAAGGGAAGTACATAGTGAATATTTTGAATAGATTTTATATGCTAGACTACAAACCCCTGGCCACTGCTATGGTGCCAAATCTAAAGTTCTATGTTGATTTAGATTCCAATTTGGTGGACCCATCTTTGTAAAGGTATTTGATTAGTTCCATTATGTATCTTATGAATACTAAACCCAATATTTGTTTTCAATGAATACTTTTAGCTAGTTCGTGGTTGAACCCATGCAAATTCATTATCTTTTAGCTAGTTTGTGGCTAAACCCATGCAAATTCGTTAAAAATATGCCAAACATGTGCTTAGATATTTGAAGGGAACACTTCATTATGGCATGCGGTACATGGGAGATAGATTTGGTGTTACATGGATTTGTAGAATCAGATTGGGCAAGGGATGCAAGCACAAGGAAAATTACTTCTAGCTACTTCTTAAGCTTGGGATCAAGTATGATTTCCTAATTCAATGGGATGCAAGGGTAGTTTCACTCAATTCAATTGAAACATAGATATGGCATCATTAATTTCATGTTGTGAGGGAATTTGGCTTCTCAAGTTGATTGCAAATTTAACCAATCATATGTTGGATCCCACAATTATATATTGTGACAATCAAAGTTGCATCAGTCTCTCTAAGAATCCAATGTTTCATGATCTCTCCAAGCACATAGAGATCCAATACCATTTCCTAAGAAATAGAGTACAAAAGGGAGCTATTGCTCTTGATTATGTTCCCACTAATTTACAGATATATGACATTCTAACAAAACACCTTGCTAAGGGGAAGTTTGAGATTATGAGAGAGATGCTTGGCTTGGTGGAGAACACCTTCCTCATAAAGAGGGAGTGTTAATTTTCGGTTTCTTTGATTTGTTCTCTTAGGAAGAGAGTGCATGAGTGTTGGAGGGGATTTCTTGCAAGATGGGTGAGCCATGTGGGAGAGATCCCCTTACACATCTATGACAAATTCCTTACACTTATGATGATTGACATCTTCTACTTTTGATTAATGTAAGGTTATGATAGATTCTATGACATTTATGAAAGATTCCTACTGCACAATTATGACGACTTTACAATTGATTCATTACACAATAATGACAAATTCCTTTCATTGAAGAATGTGTAACAATGATTATCAACAATTAATTTTGGTAATCGTTTTTCCCTCTTGTCAAGTTTGACTAGAAGAGGGAGGGTGCACTAGTTAGGGTTATATATTCATACATGTGAGTTGTGTGAACATATAGTAAGAGAGTGAAGGCTTGAGATAAGAAATTGTAGTCCCTCAAGAATAATTTTGTATTTTTCTTATGTGTTAATGAGAAGACAATGATTGTTGTAATAGAATTTCAGTGTGTTGTCTACTACATTCATATTGATATTTGCGTATAGTAGATTTAATATTTTCTAAGTTTGATCTCATCTCTTAATATGTCGTGCTTGCACTTTCAATTTTTCCAATCAACACTTTTGTTTATACATATTTGAAACTTTGATTTGTGGTTTAATCTTTTTATTTTAATTGTAGGACAAATTATATATATATATATATATATATATATGGTGATGGATAATGTTCCTAACCTAAATTTTAATGATTTTCTAAACCAATTTTGTTGGAGATATTAAAAAGAAAACATATTAAATATATATGTTCAATAACAACCTTTTTTCCTTACGGAGAGAGCATAAATACCTCTTTTATATTGCAATGTTTTTTCTCTTTCCCTTATGTTAAAGGGATGTAAAGCAAATGATGTAAATCGTGAAAATATGTTGTATGCAAAATAATACATGTGGACTTCACTTCCTTAAGTAAGAACATAAAGGATAACATATGATACGAAAAGTGGAAATTACAGAGAACATATGATATGAAATGTTTTTTTCTATTTCCCGGATAACATATGATACGAAAAGTGGAAATTACAGAGAACATATGATATGAAATGTTTTTTCTATTTCCCTTATGTTAAAAGGATGAAAATGGTGAAAATATGTCGTGAACAAAATAATACGTGTGGGCTTCACTTCCTTAAATAAGAACATAAAGAATAGCATATGATATGAAAAGTGGAAATCACAAAGAACATATGATAGGAGAAGTGGCTCGTTACCTAACTTCCTCACTTTTGTAGGAGAAAATAGCTTCAGAGTCAAGCACCACCTTAGGGTAATACCACCACCTCAAGGYAGGGCCGCACAAGCTAAAACATTGTATGGGCATTGTGGTTCTTACTTTGTAAACTTTGTTTATAGGTAATCTTAAAGGTAAGTAAAAACATGCTACCCTAGCATTGCTTACGAATTGGGGTTTGGGTTTGGTGGCATTAGGCATTAAAGGGATAAAATTCTCAAATCTAAAATTTCAAAAAATTAAGAAATAATTAAGTTTTGGAGATTTCAATAAATTGATGTTTTCAAAATTAAGTATTGGAAAGTGTGTTAATTATTTCAAAAAATTAAGAAATAATTAAGTTTTGGAGATTTCAATAAATTGATGTTTTCAAAATTAAGTATGGGAAAGTGTGTTAAATATTTCAAAAAATTAAGAAACAATTAAGTTTTGGAGATTTCAATAAATTGATGTTTTCAAAATCAAGTATTGGAAAGTGAGTTAATTATTTCAAAAAATTAAGAAATAATTAAGTTTTGGAGATTTCAATAAATTGATGTTTTCAAAATGGAGTTAATTATATCAAAGCTAAAATTTTCAAACCTAGTTATTCACTTATTGTTAGTTTTCGAAATCAAGTATTGGAAAGGGAGTTAATATTATCAAGGTTAAAATTTCCAAACCTAGTTGTTGACTTATTGCTAGGGAGTTTAGTGAATTAGATTTTGGAAAAGTTTAGTATCTAAGGTTTTCCAAAAATTTGAAAACAAAAATTATGAACAATAGAGAATTGGTTGTCTTTTAAGAATTTTAATAAATCAAATTCAAGAATTAGTAAGGGACCCAAAAACCCAAATTTTGACATTTTGAAACTAAGTAAGTGTTGGAGCCCTCAAAAGATCATGTGCGTGAATTATGGAAGAAAAAACTTCACATCTTCAATTTCTAGCTTGCATGGAATTACATCTTTATTGTGTGCTTTTGTAATTAAACTCTCTGTAAACAATCCTTTCCTATCCTCATGGGATCTTAACTCTTAGATTTATTTATTTATTTTTTAAAATATTTTGAAAGCTTGATTTCTTGAGACTTAATTTATTAACACCCTCAATGCTTAGTCAACTTCAAGCCTTTAGTTTTCAAGATTTTGGGTTCCTCCCGAGTTCTTGAATTTTGGAGGCTTGATCTCCTAATACCCTCCACACTTCAACAATTTTGGGCCCATGGTGTTCAAGATTTTGGACCCCTCATGGGTACTTGATTTCCTAAAGCGCAAAATTTCCCTCAACCCCACAAAACTTTAGTCACTTTGTAATTTTTAGGGTTTTGGATCTTAGCATTTTTAGGTCCCTCTGAGTACTTGATATCCTAAGGACTGATTTCTTGAGACCCCAACACTTAGTCACTTTCTCACCATTATCATTTTGGCTATTGGAATTTTTTGGTCTCTTCGACTGCTTGATTTTTTAGGATTAATTTTCTTAAAATCTCTTGTGAATTATTCTTTTTATCACTTTTGAGGTTTGGATTTTGAGAATTTTGGGTTCCTTTAAGTGCTTTTTCTCACAAGTTCATTTCCTAAAATATCCCACCACTTAGTTGCTGAGTCTTTTTTATGGTTATATCTTTCAAAAAAATTAGTTCCTTTTGAGTGCTTATTTTCTAAAGGACCAATTTAAAAAAAAGTTAACAATGATATGAATTATATATTTATACAATAGGAATATGTACACATAATTAATTCAGGTAGTCCTTAAAGTTTGGTTGCATGCATAGGAAACACGAATGATCACTACCTCTTTCTATGAAATCAAGGTTTTCATGATATGTGTTGAACTAATAGAATTTGATCACTGTCTAAGGTGCATAAGCTAGGTTGACTTGGCCCACTTTAATAACCCATGATGTCATCCACATAATCCCTCCAAGATGTGAAGTGGCACTAATGTGATGATCCCCATTGTCATTGAACTTGCATAGGGAATTGGCTACTAATCTATCACAATGTGACACAAACATTTTTGTAGGAGCTTAGTGTTGTCATAATGAATGTCTAACATCAAACTATTGTGTGTGTTACAAAGGTTTGGTGCAATGGTAAGGTTGAAATTGATGCATGGGGATGTTGACACATTTCAAAGAGTGGCATTTTTAGCAAAGAGGATGTGTGGTGCGATGAGCACTATTAATAAAATCTCGGTGCAAAGTAGAATTGTATTGGTTCATATATCAACCTCCCACTTGTAAGACAAGTATCTTTTCCAAATATGCTACACACTTCTAGTGTTATGAATATGCACACTTTCCTTCTAATTCTTTTGTAAAAACACAACACTTCAACAAATAATTCCTTGTGGAAAGGTGATACTCACAAGAAAATGACCAAACAACTACAAATTCCAATTAAAATGTCTGCAATAGTTATGTATTTTGCAAAAATACATTTAGTAACAACTTCTTCACTATTCCTCATCTTCTACAATATAAAAATCCTACAACAAAAATTTTCAACTCATACTAAACATCTTAACTATTCACTAAACCTCACTAAAGAAACTTTCCATCATGTAATAAATTCGCTTAAACATCAAAGATCTCTAATGAAAACTTTATTATTCAAATGACTTCATAAGAGATAACTATTCTCTAAGTAACTTGCATTCCCTAAAACAATAATACTAAAAATCATGAATCATATTTCGTTATAATAATTTCTTTTAAATACCAAATATCTCAATTTTTTTTTATCATTAAAATGACTTTCCACATAGACAACTATTTCTCCAAGTAACTTGCATTCCCCATAACAAGACTAAAAATATTGAGTCATATTCCATTGTAGTAAAACATTATTCCAAAGGGATTTGTTTCTACATTTCATCCAATAACTACAACATGTCAATAACAACCTTCAATAACATGTTAACAACTTTATGATTAAAATGACTAAAATGACTTTCCAATAAATAACTATTTCTCCATGTAACTTGCATGCCCCCAACAACACTAAAAATCATGAGTCATATTCCAATGTAGTAAAATTTTATGCCAAAAGGATTTGTTTCTACATCTCATCCATTAGATACAACATGTTACTAAGAACCTTCAACAACATGTTATATTTATTAATAGACAATGTAAGGTACCAGATCTAATATAATATGCAGAAACATGAATATTCAGCGGGTATCAATGGAACAAAAAAATATTGAGAAGAGAAATACCAACAATAATACCTTTATTCAAAGGAAGCAATGTTCACTTGCATCTTCAAGGCATAAACCTCCAATAGAGCGAAGCTCTATTACAATAATCCTCAAGACAAAGATTTCTCATGACTCCTACTCTTATTTATACTAATTCTATCTTCTAAAGAACATTCTAGAGAAGATATTTCTAGAAGTGGAAGCTTCTATGAGGTCTTCTTACATTGACTTGTTCACATTTATTAAATATGACTTATTAACTAATGTCGACCTTTATTACATGGAAAATATATTATTCTACCTACGTGAGGTGTTAGGGAGGTTAGGTCCCTAACATTCCCTCCCCCTTGAAGAACAACATTATCCTCAAGGCTTGAGATGAGGAAATTATTGTAGAATGGTGGCTAGATCCCAGGTGACATCTTCTGGATTTGCATCTTTCCATCGAACTAACACTTCCTTGATAGTGCGCTGATGGAGGCGATGCTCTCCCTAGTCGAAGATGGCTTGTGGATGCAACAAAATGGAAGCTTCTTCATCCAGGAGATTTGTTTGAGTGTAGCACTTAGTTCCAATCAATTTCTTTAAGCATGAGACATTAAAAATAGGATGGATCTTAGAATTACTGGGCATAGATAACTAGTAGGCCACATGCCCCACTTGGTTGAGAATGGTATAAGGACCATAAAATTTGGGAGTAAGTTTCTAACAATGTTAAACTTTGGGTGAAGTCTTCTTATACGGTTGTAGATGAAGAAACACATGGTCCCCTTCAACAAATTGATGCTCGGAATGACCTTGATCTACTTGTTGCTTCATGCGATTCTGAGCCATGACCAAAATTTCTTTGAGGGTAGGGAGAATGGCCTCTCATATTGTAATATTTTTTCCAACCTCCTAAAACTTAGAGACACCTGACATGTATGAGAGAACCGATAGTGTTTTTTTTCCATAGACTGCTTCAAAAGGAGTCATGCAAGAAACTATATGGTAAGAGGTGTTGTACCACCACTGAACTCGAGGTAACCACTAAGCCCACAGATTTTGTTTGTCAGAGGAAAAAAACTACATATATGTTTCCAAACACTTGTTGATAACTTCAGTTTGGCCATCAGTATGGGAATGATAGGAGGTGCTGAGATGCAATTGGGTTCCCTAGAGCCTGGACAATTCTTCCCAAAAATTGCTAGTGGAAGTTGGATCTGTATCAGAGACAATAGAATGAGGCATAACACGAAGTTTGAAGATATTGTCCATGAAAATTTGATCCACTATGGATGCAGTGAATGGGTGTTGAAGAACACAAAAATGAGCATATTTGGAAAGATGATCAACTACCACCATGATGATCGACTTATTTATCGATTTAGGTAAGCTAACAATGAAATCCATAGAAATATCTCTCCAAACAGCAGGGGGAATCATAAGCGGTTGGAGTGTGCCTAGGGATTTGATTGTTTCTACCTTATTGCATTGAAAAACATCACATTCAACCACAAATGTGTGGGCATCTTGTTTCATACCATCCCAGAAAATAGAACGTTTAACCTTTTCACAGATTTTGGTAAACCCTGAATGCCGAGCTGTGGGTGAAGCATGAATCTAAGCAAGCATTGTGGATTTAAGTTGCGATTGTTCACTTAAATACATGCAATTTTTGTAGTGAATCTCTTCATTATTCCAAGAATACCCTGGAGAAGCTAGAGAATTGTGTTGCAATTGTTGGATTAAGCGAGAATTTTGGGGTCTTGCAACCATTCCTCGCGAACAACTTGGAGGAAATATGGTACAATGAAGGAGAGGGAAAAATGTTGAACGACTGAGAGGGGGGGGGGGTGAATCAGTTGTTACCGTGATTAAACAATTATGCTTATTTTAAATTCTTTACAGAGCACTTTAATGACAATCACAATAATGCAGAGAAGTAAGCAATAGAACATTCAACATCATTGTCACATATGAAATATACAGAGACAGATATTTCCTAAGGAAACCCATACAGGGTAAAAACCTATTCTTCTTTATATGATCAACAATATTTACATTCTTTACATTATCATACATATGAGCACCAACTCATAATGAGGCTACAACCTCTATTTTGCAAGCTGCTACTTGCTGAGAGAACCAACTCTTTGGATTCTCTAGCACCAACTAGAAGGAAGCACCAACTCCCTGGTTTCTCTAGCACCCACTAGAAGGAAGCACCAACTCCCTAAGTGTTCCAACACCAACTTGATGGAAGCACCAACTTCAGTCACACAGGCACCAACCTGTATAACAGAGAACAACAGTTCTCCCTTGCACCACCCTGGTTTCTCTGGCTGCAACCAGATGGAAGCTACAACTCCTTGTGTTCAAGCACCCACTTGAACCTTTGAGGACAACAGTCCTCCCTAGCACCTCCCTACCACCCTCAAATATAAATCTTTGCTACTAAAACTTATTACAATGATATAATGTTCATCAATGGCTTACTAGTCTCATCACTGATCTGCTACACTGCCCTGCTTTGTCTGCCTCACTGTCTTCATGCACACACCATTGCGCTTTCTGTTCTTCTACCTTTTATGCTCTGTGTGCCATATCCCTTCAATGCACCATTCCTCTTATGTGAATTTATGCTACTGCACTCTGACTCATTCTACACACCTCAATCATGCTCAACAACAACATCCATCTTGTTCTGCGTACTTATAGTCTTTGTGCGCCTTGTTCATGCTATCTCGCCATGCTTCTGCATGCTTTCTCCATGTCAAGTGCTCTTCCTGATCATCATGGCATCTCTTCAGCTTCTCTGGTAGCTAAACCCATGCGTCCATCATCACTGGGTGTTATGCTGAGATTCATTAGCCTGTCTTGTAGTTGAGACTCTTCGTCTTCTCTATCAAAGTCAAGTTGTTCCTCTCTATTGCAGTTACAGGCTTCAACACTCTTCCATCTGTCAATCACTTCTAAGAATAGTCTTCCTTCCACCGAAAGATGCCTCGAGCCTCTTCATCTTCTCTGGCAATCACACTGAGGCCTATTTCATCCCTCTGGCAGAATCCATCAGTCGTTTCTAGCAGTTACACTTTGAAGTGCAACAGTAGCCCTCCGATCATACTTAAATTCACCTGCATCGTTGGATTGGATCTGTAGGATCTTGCGTTTATTTCGCATTTCGGCATGTCGAAATTTTGGCATTCTTTTGGTGAAGAGTATCGATCCTCCATGTCCCAAACTCTAAAATGGAGCTTGTCTCTTCGATCTCTTCTCTACAGCTCTTCGACAATGTGACCACCGGAGGTGATCAAGGCCTACACCAAAAAGGTGTTTTCACATTTTGCATTTCGGCATTTCGCATTTCAGAATTTCGGGACTTCTTTGATGAAGAGTCTCAGCTCTTGACTCTTCCAACTCCTATTATCCGAACCTCTGAAATGGAGTCAGATCAATGGTCCACACTCTTGATGATTCTACGGTCCAGATCTCTTCGTGATTTCGCATATCGCGATTTCGACATTCTTGATGTGAGAGTTCTTGACAACTCCAAGTCCCGGTATCCAAAACTCCGAAATGGAGTCGGTTCAACGAAATTTCGGTGTTTCGCATTTTTCCATTTCGAGACTCCTGTGGTGAAGAGTCTTGACGCTTAACTCCTCCAACTCCCGGTATCCGAATTTCCGAAATAGAGTCAGATCAAAGATCCGGTGTTTCGTTGTTTGGCATTTCGGAGATTCGACATTTCAACACTTCTGTGGTGAAGTGTTTCGTCACTTCAACTCTCGGTATCCGGAACTCCGAAATGGAGTTATTTCCTGATTTGCGAAGCTCTTTGTTGGTGTGTCTATTTCAGGATTTTGGCGTTTCTCATTTCGGTGATTCGGCATTTCGACACTCCTGTGATGAAGTGTTTCGACACTTCAACTCCCGGTATCTGGGACCCCAAAATGGAGTTATTTCCCGGTCTGTGAAATTCTTTGTTGGTGTGCCTATTTTGGGTTTTGGGTTTTCAGATTTTGGCGATTCGGCATTTCGACACTCCTGTGATGAAGTGTTTCGACACTTCAACTCTCGGTATCTGGGACCCCGAATTGGAGTTATTTCCTGGTCTGCGAAATTCTTTGTTGGTGTGCCTATTTCGGGTTTCGGGTTTTTGGGGTTTCACATTTCGCTATTCCGGGACTCCTGATGATGAATAGTCTTGACTCTTCCAACTCCCGGTATCTGAAATTGTCCTCCTGCCTTCAGGGTTTCGTAACCCCACTTCACCTTGCTCTTTAATGAACATGCAGGTTCTCCTGGATCCAACACTGGCCAGACTTTAAGCTCAGATCTGACGTTCATCGGGAGTTCTCAATGGGATCCAAAGATCACTGTCGCTTCTCCTCCCGGGCTTTCGTTGTCCCTGTTTTTCCATCGTTGCATACTCTGATCTTGCCATCAATGACAATCACTCCTGCCATCAATGATAATCAAAACAATCTCCCTCTTTGGCATTGATGGCAACCCTGAATGACTGTGCCAATCTATTTGGACCTCCAATTGTAGCATCTGGTCTAGACCACTCCTTTTTCTCCCCCTTTGACATCAATGCCAAAGAAAACATGCTCCCCCTGAGCTGTTGCAGTAATTTTAGGAGGTATCAGATATTCAATCAATATAAAACTCCCCCTAACAGGATGGACTCTCTTAGGTGTGAGACGGTATGACACCCAGCTTCTATTGGAGATATTCAAATGGTGTCTTGGCTAGGGGTTTAGTAAAGATGTCTGCAATTTGTTCTGTGGTTGGAATGTTATGGACTTGAACAACCAGATTGGTGACCTGCTCTCTCAGAAAATGGTATTTTATGGGAATATTCTTGGTCTTGGAGTGGAATACAGGATTCTTAGACACACTGATGGCACTAGTGTTATCACAATGAATTGGGATCGGTGCAGTGTATTTTACCTCCGAGTCTGCAAGTGTCTGAATCATCCATAATACCTGAGTGTAACAGGTAGCAACAACAATGTACTCTGCTTCTGTAGTTGATAAGGAAATGGAACCTTTCTTTTTACTAAGCCATGCTACTAATGAGTCCCCCAGGAAGAATGCTCCTCCACTAGTTCTTTTTCTCTCATCAACACAGTTTGCCCAATCTACATCTGAATAGGTAGTTAACTGAAAATTCTGATTTCTGGGATACCACAGACCATAAGTCATTGTTTCTTTCAAATACCTGAATATCCTTTTGACAGCTTGCAAATGACTCTGTTTAGGTGCAGACTGATATCGTCCTACCATTCCAACAACATGCATTATGTCTAGGCAAGATGTTGTGATGTACAACAGGCTGCCTATCATTGACCTATATGAACTTTGATCAACATCAGGTGAGTCATCATCCTTGCTCAATTTGCATCCAGTAACCATAGGTGTACCCACAGGTTTAGAATCTTCCATTTGAAACCTTTTCAACATTTCTCTTAGATATTTTTCTTGAGAAATGAACATCCCTTTAGACCTCTGAGTAATTTGCAGACCAAGAAAAAATGACAGTTCACCTATCATATACATTTCAAACTCAGATACCATGGTAGAAGCAAACCATTGTACCAATGAATCCTTATTACATCCAAAGATGATGTCATCTACATAGACCAATACGATGAGGAGATCATTATCCTCTGTTTTGATATATAGATTGTTGTCAACTGTTCCTCTCTTGAACCCTTTGACTTTGAGATACCTATCTAGTCTATGATACTAGGCTCGAGGGGTTTGTTTTAACCCATATAAAGCTTTCTTCAGATTGCATACTAAGTCAGGGTTATCAAACAATTCGAAACCCTCTGGTTGTTCCATATAGACTTCTTCACTTAAATCTCGATTTAGAAAAGCTGACTTGACATCCATTTGATAGACTTTAAACCTTTTATGACAAGCATAGGCAAGAAACATTCTGATAGCTTCTAATCTTGCTACGAGCACAAATGTTTCATCAAAATCCAGTCCTTCTATTTGAGCATATCTTTTATAGACCAATCTTGCTTTGTTCCTGACAACTTGTCCCTACTCATTCAACTTATTCTTAAAGATCCATTTCGAACCAATGATATTTTTACCTTCAGGTCTATGAACCATCTCCCACATATTTTTTTTCTCAATCTGATCAAGTTCATCATTCATTGCTTTAACCCAATGGTCATCTTTGCTAGCTTCATTAAAATTATTGGGTTCCAGCAAGGATATGAAAGCTATATGTGATTGTTCGGTGTCTTTGATTATCTTTCTCCTGGTTTGTACACCTTTGTCTTTTACACCAATTATCTGACTTGCAGGATGATTCTTTTGAGTGATTCTAGAGGACGAATTTGAAGTTGTCTGCTGATTTGAATCTGTCTGAGTATCTGTGTCTTCATCTGATTCATATTCATCGTTTTCAGATTCTTGGACCTATTCATCTTCAGCTTTAGATGTGTCCTTTGTAGATGACTCATTATTGTACACCTCTCTTGCTGGGATTCCTTCATCAACTTTTATGTCAATACTGTCAACCATTTTATGCAGCCTCTTATTATAGCATCTGTATACTTTACTGTTTGTAGCATACCCTAAGAAGATACCTTCATCAACCCTGCCATCATATTTTCCAAGGTTCTCATCATTATTCTTTATGTAACATTTACTCCCAAAGACTTTGAAGTGTTTGATTGAAGCAGGTCTCCCATACCACAGTTCATAGGGTGTCTTGTCACTTTGTGGTCTGAGGTGGGATTTGTTAAGAACATGGATTGCTGTGTGTATTGCTTCTATCCAGTAGGTTTGACCAATGTTCTTCTCATTCATCATTGACCTGGCCATTTGCTGCACTGTTCTGTTTTGCCTCTCAACTACTCCATTTTGTTGAGGAGTTCTTGGGATTGTGTATTCTCTCTTGATCCCATGCTTATCACATAATTCCTTGAAATCACTTGACATAAATTCTCCTCCTCTGTCTGATCTTACTGCCTTTAACCTCTTGCCCGTTTGATTCTCAGTTAAAGCCTTAAATATTTTAAACTTCTCAAATGCTTCAGTTTTTTCCTTGAGAAAGGAAACCCAAGTAAGTCTGGAGTAATCATCAATAATCAACATGAAGTAAGATTCTTTCCATGTGCCTTCCTGTCTTGATGGTCCACATAAATCCATTTGAACTAGTTGGAGTGGTTTCTTTGTTGAAGTAAAGCTCTTGGACTTAAACTGTGTCCTGGTTAGCTTTCCTACTTGGCAGGGTTTACACCTCGAATCTTGGGGCTTTGATATTCTCGGAAGATATTTTACTGCCTCAAGTTTTTTGAGCTTGATTAAGTGGTCAAAGTTTAAATGTCCAAGTCTCCTATGCCATAACCAACTTTCATCATGTTTGCTTAGATGACACTCTTCTCTATTTTCTTTCAGCACATATACGTTATTTTCTGTCCTTATGCCTTTGGC
>ML783248.1:774211-788560 GCA_009831015.1 Picea engelmannii | reverse complement strand
TTGTTGTGGCAAGTATTTATTCCTTTGAAATCTTAATTGCTCATGTCTAAGTCTTAAGGAACAATTTACAGCTTTGTGACCAAAGTTAGAACAGTAGAAACAATAGCCATAGAAAAATTCTTTGTACCTAGAAAATGGTTGTCCTCTTTGAGCAAATCGATTTCTTCCATGTTGATGATGTCTTTCAGCAGGGAGCGCGTTATTTCTTTGTTCTACAGATTCAGTCCCGACACCTTTTTCTTTACTCATCTTGGGCGCCTGATTGTCTTCCTTTGTTTCTACAGGTTTGTTGTTGTCGTTGGTTGTAGATTTGACAAACTTGATGGATTCTTCATTTCTTGGCTTATCACTACTTGATCCCTCTTCATAACCCAAACTAGTTTTCAGCTTTGGATTCCTTTGCTGATTTAGAATGGTGGCTAATCCTTTTGAGGTTTTGATACTTGATAGATTCTGATTATACAAGGCTTGAAACTTCTTCATCTCTTTCCTAGTTTTCACTACTTCTTGTTCTAAGGCTTCACATCTTGCCTTTTTTTTTCTGATAATTTTCGTTTCAGAATGTTTTTGATTTTCTTTGCCTCTTATAATTCCACTTTTAGTAGGACAAGGTCTTCATCAAGTTCTTTACTGTCTTTCTCGAACTCTATCAACAATTGTCTTTGCTTTCTGTTCTTAATTCTTGGTCTGTCAATCTCTTCCAGTGCATTGATCAGTTCTCCTTCCATGTCAACCATAGCTTCTTCTTCATTAGCATCACTTCCTGTGCTTATATTATCATAATCCTCTTTGGCCATAAGTATGAAGTCATTTATTTTATCTTCAATAGTGGAGTCATTGTCTTCATCATCTGAAGGATCATCATCATTGTTTACACAAAGACTTTCTTCTGAAAGTTATTTTATTTAAAGAAATTTATGTGTTTGTGCTTCTGCTCATCATCACATGTCTGATCCTTTCTTTTGTGGGGACATTTATTTGAAAAATGACCTATCCTACCACATTTGAAACATTTGAAAGGTAGTTTACCTTTGTATTTGCCTGATCTCTTCTTCAGTCTCTTCACAAATTTTGCTTCAATTTCATCAGGCTCCGAATCCTCATTCTCGTCTGCCTTAAATGATGCTTCTCTGGAGGTGGGTTTATATTTAACTATTCTCATTTCATATGCAGTCAATGTTCCTAGAAGTTTATCAAACTCCAAGGTTTTTATATCATTAAGTTCTTCAATAGCAGGAACCTTCGGGTTGAACCTATCTGGTAGAGATCTCAAAATTTTCTGAACTAAAGAAGGTTCCTCAATTTTCTCACCAAGTGCTTTCATTGCATTTACCATTTATTCTACTCTCAGAAAGTATTTTCCAACAGTTTCATCTTCCTTCATCTTCAGTTGTTCAAACTGTAGTATGTAGGTTTGAAGCTTGGTGTCCTTTACCTTCTCATTACCTTCATAACTGCTAATGAGTTTGTCCCACATTTCTTTGGCAGTTCCTAGGTGCATAACTTTTACGAATTCTGCTTCTGCAAGCCCACTCAAGGTATCATTCATAGCCTTAGTGTTGAAGCTAAATTCTAGCTTGTCATCCTTATTAGCTAGTACAACTGGCTTTACATAACCAGTATCTACCACATCCCAGACATCTGCACCTAAAGACATTATGTAGGTTCTCATTCTAACTTTCCAGAAGGCAAAGTTTGTTCCATTGAACATAGGGGCCTTATTGGTTGAATTTCCTTCATGGATTTACATGTTTAAGCTCTAGGATCTACCCTTAGATAAAAGGGGCCGACTCTGATACCAATTATTGAACAACTGAGAGGGGGGGGGGTGAATTAGTTGTTACCGTTCTTAAACAATTATGCTTATTTTAAATTCTTTGCAGAGCACTTTAATGACAATCACAATAATGCAGAGAAGTAAGAAATAGAACATTCAACATCATTGTCACATATGAAATATACAAAGATAGATATTTCCTGAGGAAACCCATACAGGGTAAAAACCTCTTCTTCTTTACATGATCAGTAATCTTTACATTCTTTACATTATCATACATATGAGCACAAACTCATAATGAGGCTACAACCTCTATTTTGCAAGATGCTACTTGATGAGAGCACCAACTCTCTGGATTCTCTAGCACCAACTAGAAGGAAGCACCAACTCCCTAGTTTCTCTAGCACCCACTAGAAGGAAGAACCAACTCTCTAAGTGTTCCAACACCAACTGGATGGAAGCACCAACTTCCAGTCACACAGGCACCAACCTGTATAACAGAGAACAACAATTCTCCCTTGCACCACCCTGGTTTCTCTGGATGCAACTAGATGGAAGCTACAACTGCCTGTGTTCAAGCACCCACTTGAACCTATGAGGACAATAGTCCTCCCTAGCACCTCCCTACCACCCTCAAATATAAATATTTGCTACTGAAACTTATTACAGTGATATAATGTTCATCAATGGCTTACCAGTCTTGTCACTGTTCTGCTACACTGCCTTGCTCTGTCTGCCTCATTGTCTTCATGCACACATCATTGCGCTTTCTGTTCTTTTGCCTTTTATGTTCTGTGTGCCATATCCCTTCAATGCACCATTCCTCTTCTGTGCATTTATGCTGCTGCACTCTGCCTTATTCTACACACCTCAATCATTCTCAATAGCAACACCCATCTCTTCTTTGTTCTGCATACTTATAGTCTCTGTGCGCCTTGTGCATGCTATCTCGCCATGCTTCTGCATGCTTTCTCCATGTCGAGTGCTCTACCTGATCATCATGGAAACTCTTCAGCTTCTCTGGTATTTAAACCCATGCGTCCATCATCACTGAGTGTTATGATGAGATTCCTTAGCCTGTCTCGCAGTTGAGACTCTTCATCTTCTCTATCAAAGTCGAGCTGATCCTCTCTGTTGTAGTTACAGACTTCAACACTCTTCCATTTGTCAATCACTTCTAAGAATAGTCTTCCTTCCACTGGAAGATGCCTCGAGCCTATTCATCTTCTCTGGAAATCACACTGAGGCCTGTTTCATCCCTCTGGCAGAAGCCATCAGTCATTTCTAGCAGTTACACTCTGAAGTGCAACAATAGCCCTCCGATCATACTTAAATTCACCTGCACCATTGGATTGGATCCGTAGGATCTTGCGTTTATTTTGCATTTTTGTATTTCAGAATTTTGGCATAATTGTGGTGATGAGTCTCGATTCTCCACGTCCCAAACTCCGAAATGGAGCTTGTCTCTTTGAGCTCTTCTCTACAGATCTTCGACGATGTGACCACCGACAATGACCAAGGCCTACACCAAAAAGGTGTTTTCACATTTTGCATTTCGGCATTTCCCATTTTGGAATTTTGGGACTTCTTTGATGAAGAGTCTCAGCTCTTGACTCTTCCAAATCCCGGTATCCGAACCTCCTAAATAGAGTCAGATCAATGGTCCACACTCTTGATGATTCTACGGTTCAGATCTCTTTGTGATTTCGCATATCACGATTTCAACATTCTTGATGTGAGAGTTCTTGACAACTCCAAGTCCTGGTATCCAAAACTCTGAAATGGAGTCGGATCAATGAAATTTCGGCGTTTCGCATTTCGCCGTTTCAGGACTCCTGTGGTGAAGAGTCTCGGTGCTTAACTCCTCCAACTCCCGGTATCTGAAGTTCCGAAATGTAGTCGGATCAAAGATCCGGTATTTCGTTGTTTCGAATTTCGACAATTCAACATTTCAACACTTCTGTGGTGAGGTGTTTCAACACTTCAACTCCCAGTATCCAGGACTCCGAAATGGAGTTATTTCCCGGTCTGCGAAGCTCTTTGTTGGTGTGCCTATTTCAGGATTTTGGCGTTTCTCATTTCGGCGATTCGACATTTTGGCACTCCTGTGATGAAGTGTTTCGACACTTCAACTCCCGATATCCGGGACCCTGAAATGGAGTTATTTCCCCGTTTGCGAAATTCTTTGTTTTTGTGCCTATTTTGGGTTTCGGGTTTTCAAATTTCAGGGATTCGACATTTCGACACTCCTGTGATGAAGTGTTTCGACACTTCATCTCCTGGTATCCGGGACCCCGAATTGGAGTTATTTCCCGGTCTGCGAAATTCTTTGTTCGTGTGCCTATTTCGGGTTTCGAGTTTTCGGGGTTTCGCATTTTGCGATTCCAGGACTCCTGATGACGAAGAGTCTTGACTCTTCCATCTCTCGGTATCCGAAACTGTCCTCCTACCTTCGAGATTTCATAACCCTGCTTCAGCTTTCTCTTTAACGAACATGCAGGTTCTCCTGGATCCAACACCGGTCGGACTTCGGGCTCAGATTTGACGTTCATCAGGAATTCTCAATGGGATCCAAAGATCATTGTCGCTTCTCCTCCCAGGATTTCGTTGTCCCTATTTTTATATCGTTGCATACTCTGATCTTGCCATCATTGACAATCACACCTGCCATCAATGATAATCACAACAAAAAGAGGGACCCTTATTCTTCATACTTATGGGAAAGAACATCAACAACTGCATTTTCTTTTCCCTTCTTGTAAATGATCTCATAATCATATTTGAATATCTTGGTCACCCATATTTGTTGCCCTGAGGATGAAATTCATTGTTCCAAAAAAAACTTGAGACTTTGATGATCAGTTTTATTTTGGAAGCGTTTCCCCAAGAGATAAGGATGCCAAATATCCACTGCATGAAGAATAGCCAAAATTTATTTTTTATAGGTTGATTGGCCCAAATGTATCTCTGAAAGTTTCTTTCTAGTGAAGGCCTTCCATCTTGCATGAGGACTGCCCCGATTCCTTTCCCTGAAGCATCACATTTGAGGAAAAAAGTCTTTGTGAAGTTGAGAAGATACAGGACTAGAGTCATGCAAATAGCCTCTTTTAAGGCATGGAAGGATTGATGAGCGACCATAGTCCAAGTGAAAAAATTCTTTTTAAGGAGAGTAGCGAGAGGTGATGCAATTTTTCCATAATTCTGAACAAACTTGTGATAATACCCTGTTCAACCTAGAAAACCACACAAGCTCTTAATATTTTGAGGGTGAGGCCAATCCTTCATAGCTTCAATTTTCTTAGGATCCACGTGTACGCCGTCCTTGCCAACAATATGACCCAATTACTCCACTTCAAAGGCTCCAAAGGTACATTTAGACTGTTTGAGTAAAAGTTTGTGTTGAGAGAGTATATGGAGAACTTGATATACATGGGCGAGAAGGACTTCCCAAGTTTTTCTATAGATAAGAATATCATCAAAGAAAACTAAGAAAAAATGATGAAGGAATGGACGAAAGACATGATTCATGAGACTTTGGAAAGTGGAGGGAGAATTACACAGACCAAAGGGAATGACCAAGAACTCATAATGACCCTCATGAGTTCTAAAGGAAGTCTTGGGAATGTATTCCTCTTTCATATGTATATAGTGGTAGACATAATGGAGATCAAGTTTAGTAAAGTATTGAGCACCACTCAACTCATCCAACTGGTCATCAATGAAAATAATTATAAATTTGTCTTTGATGGTGAGTTTTTTTAGGGTGCGAAAGTTGGGGCACATGCACCAAGTGCCTTATTTCTTGAGTACCATGATCACAGGAGAGGAATAGGGGTTGGTACTCGGAAAAATAACACCTGCTTCAAGCATTTCTTAAACATTTTTCTCAATTCCATTCTTATGGGCAAAGGGATGATGATAACAGAGAACATTGGGAGGAAGGCTACTTGGTACTATAGGAATGGAATGATCATGAACACCACGGGAAGGGGGAAGTCCCTAGGGATTGGAAAAAATGACTTGGTGTTTGGAGAGGATAGATTGGAGATAATGATGAAAAAAGGGTGTCTCAATTGCTTGAATGGATTGGAGTTGGGAAATAATTCCCGAATGAGATTTTTGAGGAGATTTTCCATTCGATAAGAACTGATGATCTCAGGGGATCCTGCTGTGATTCCTTGGAAGTTATATTGTTGTCCATCCTATTGGAATTGCATGGTTAATTCCTTAAAATCCATGATGATGGGTCCCATAGTGCATAACCATTCAACACCAATAAAAATATCACAACCACCCATGTCGATAGCAAACATATGATATTTCAGGTGATTCTGACCAATTTGTAGTTACACAATTTCACAATTCTTGTCACATTTCATGGAACCACCATTGGAAATCATGATTTAAAAATTGTTGATAGCATGGATATAGAAATTGATTTCCTGGGAAATTGGACGATGAATAAAATTATGGGTGTTTCATTGTCAATGAGGATGATGAAATTCCTATGCTTAATGTATCCAATGAGCTTAAGGGTTTGGGGAGCAGAGAATCCAATAAGAGCATGCAGTGAAATAAATGGTTCAACTTTTGGTGGATTAGATGGTGGAATAGGAGAATTGGTTGGGGGTAGGTATTCCACTTTGGAAACTTCAACCTCCTCATAAACAACATCCTCAAAAATGGCCACAAAACGTTTTCATTCCTTACACTTGTGCCCCATAACATATTTTTCATCATAATTATAGAAAATACCCTTGAGTTGGCATTCAACCATTTTTTCCCAAGTTAATTTCTGGATTTGGAGAGGAGTGGTGGGAGGGGTAGGATTGGTAGGTTGAGTGCGAAGAATAAATGAAGATTTGCGGTTCTGGGTGGACACAATCTGTTGGGCTTCCTTGGCTCGTTGAGTAGATTCCAACCAAGTTTGAGGGTGAGCCATTAGGACCTAGGTACAAATTTCATCCTCGATGCCACTGATAAAGAATTCCTTAAAGAAATCTTCTGACAAGACTTATGTTTATAAAGCCAAGTGTTCAAAGGAAGATATAAAGTCTTCCACTGTGCCAAATTGTTTTAATTTGGTCAAGTAGCCTAGATAGCGGGTTTCAGTCTCAAAGCAATCATAAATCTTTGCAAAAAACTGTGTCCAAGAAACATACCCTTGGCATGTATTTCTATGCCATTTCCACCACTTCCAACATTCAAGATATAGATAGAGGAAACCATAACAAAGTTTGTCTAGCTCATTAGTAATTTCATGAAAGGAGAGATAATGTTCTATTTGAGTGACCCATCCTGTGGGATTTGAGCCATCAAATTTGTTCACCTCAACAATCAAAAGATGGGGGTCATGATAAAGGGAGTTGGAATGAAAGGCCATATTATGGGAAGAGTCCTCACCTTCATAGTGTGAATGTTTTTCAGAGGAGGGAGATCCATGGGACTGTTTTAACCATTGGTTGAGAGTGGTGGTGAGGGAGGCCAATTCACCCTTAACTGCTACAAATTCACCCATAACGTTAGCCTCAAAGGTTTCCAATTTGGAATTGGTGGAAGAAATTTCTAAAGTCACTCTTTGGATGCTGTCCCTTTGATTTTTGTATTCTTCTTGCATGTGAAGTATTTCTTGGTTGCAAGTGGTGTCCATTTGAGAATCAGGAGTGTTGGGGAGGGGAAGTGGGTCCTTAGAAAAAATATGGAGAAATGATATATATGATGGTGATCGGGGTGAAAAGAAGAATGCAATGGGAGAGGTGTCAAATAAGGGTGTGGAGAAGGGTGGGTGGGACCACATAAAAAAGGGCTTATAAGAGAGAGGTACCACAATGATCTGGGTGAAAAGGGGATTCCAATGGGATGGGTAACAAATAAGAGTGCCGTGAAGGGGGTTAGGTTCACAAAAAAAAAAGCTAAAAATTGATAGGTACCACTGTGATTAGGGTGAAGAGAGGAATCCAATGGGATAGGTCCCAAATAAGGGTGTCGATGACACCACTATAATCCTTTTTTTTAACTTCTACAGAGTTATACTCCGACCTGAATAATACTGTAGTTTCGAAATGCCCAAATTCTTAATAGAAATAAATGTGTAGTTCCAAAATATCTTTTCTGTTCCTTATTTGGTATGTTCCCCCCAGGTTATGGTTTGTAGGGTGCCTATGGAAAAGATTTTTCCCTATGTTATAACTCTTTGATACACATGTGGGGTCAAACAATAGTACTTATCCCAATATCTCAGGGCACCAAATGAGGATTCTAGATTGCACCCTTAGCCATACTACCTGATTACCTAGGTACTAAAGAGTATCTTCCCAAGTGTTGTTCTCGGTGGCACTATAAGAGTTAGGCGATCGATTGATTGATCTAGGGTTGGTTTCAAGAGACCTATGGGACTCCTAATATACCTGTAGGTACGTTGGAGTGATGGTCATGTACATATTAAGTATGATGTGATACTACTCAAGGGTTACCAAAAAGGGTTACATAGGTTTCCAACAAGGGAAAAACTTTGGTTTCTAGGAAATCCCATGAAACTGTTTGTATCACATGCATGTAGTTTTCCCCACCATAATTTTACCCGCTGAATGATAGATCTCTATGCTTTAAATAAGTTGATAGTACACATCTCAATCCTGGAAAAAAAATTCCCACAATTTCTGCCAAGGAAAGTGATATGATACCACTTATAAGGTACCATATCTAATATAATATGCAAAATTAGGAACATTCAACAGATATCAATGGAATAGCGAAATATTGATAAGAGTAATACCATAAATAATACCTTTATTCAAAGGAAGCAATCTTCACTTGCCTCTTTGAGGGGGAAACCTCTAACAGAATAATTCTTTATTACAATAATTCTCAAGACATAGATTTCTCATGCCTCCTACTCTTATTTATACTAATTCTGTCTTCTAAAGAATATTCTAGAGGAAGATATTTCTAGAAGCGTAAGCTTCTATGAGGTCTTCTTACTTTGAATTGTTCACATTTATTAAATAAGCCTGATTAACTAATGTCGGCCTTTATTACATGGAAAATATATTATTCTACTTACGTGAGGGGTTAGGGAGGTTAGGTCCCTAATAGACAACTTATCTAACCAACAACTATACTAAGATCCCCTCTTACAATTTTTACTATGCAAATTCCCGTTCTTCTCATTGCTCATTCTTGTTGTTCTCTTACTTACCACAATTTTATCTTGTGGTTAACCAATATTCCATTACTTTTGTAGTAACTGGCCCCTTAATAAAATAGATCCTTGCATAAATGTAAGTCAAACACAAAAAAATGACTTAATTGTTAGTTAATATGTGACCAATGGAATGTCCGACTATATACTTTTGTAATTTGTCTTATAGTAATTTCTCTAATAAGTTATAATCTCAACCTATATCAATAAGACATTAAACATTATTTTAAGCTAATAATTTCTCAATAATTAATGAATTATTTTAAATGTTGTCTTTGTGTCAAGTAACACCACTTAGACTAATGTGATGTACTTAAACAACAAAAACAACAAAACAACAAAACAACAAAACATAAACAATATTCAGAGAAATATAAGTTTAGAAAAAGAAAATGGAAGGACTATGAGATTAAAACTACAAAATTTAACCCTTGTATTGATAATCCAAAAGAAAGAGAAATGTTTATGGGCCTCTTTGAGGGGGAAACCTCCTTTGAGAAGAGCTCCAATACAATAACAATCCTTGATAAAACATTCCATATCCTACTATCTCTATAAATAATTCCTCCCTAGCTACTTTTGGTCCCATCATTAATGTGACATACCCAACCCCCTAGTAGGATATTAATGAGAAGGGGTAATCGATTTTTCCACTAACTCACCCTTTAAAAACATGACTCTAAAGCCACTTATGAGCTCATGATATCAGTCTACTGATCGAGAGCTTTCCAATGACTATCTCCTTGCTCAAATTGGAGTTTGGAGCTAGATGTTATGGCCTCTTAAAACACTTAAGGCTTCTCTCTGTCTTTGGAGAAACTCACGAGGAATTTATACAAGGATTCCAATATGATATTCATCCTCATATAATCCACTAGGAAATTACCTATACTATCTCATTTCACCCAGACTCCATGAATATGATATATTTTTAGTTCCAAGAGAAACATAATCTAACTTATGTCTAGGTACTTTCAAAAATAAAGAACACACTTTCTTTCAAGGCATGTGTCAAGTTTTGAAGGTTCATTGACCCTATTGTCATTTACTTGTTTATTATACACAGTTTCATACTTTCAACATCATAATGGTTCCTTTAACAAGGAAAGACCCTTCTCAAATCTCCTTGAGGTGATACACATGAAAACCTATTTTCTTGTTTATTAAATAGGTCCAAGCCTTACATGGACTCTTTATTCAATTACATTTATTAACTTTAACAACTTTGTTGTATAGAATATAAATTGTCTCAGGCATATTCACATGCTTAGATTTATGAATTATTCATGACATAAACACTATACATTTAAGTTTCCACCTGAAAATGGGATAAGGTATCAGATCTTTGTCTTAGATCCTTCTTTCCCACAACTCAACAATAATTTAACATGAAAAATACAACAGTAGTGTTATAACTAATAATAAATCCTAGGTATAGGATTAGATGGCATACTTAATGTTTACTATGTCATGCCAACGAATAGTAAATCTATAACATTCATCATCCAACCTTCAAACAGTAAAATAAGAAACATTCATCAATCATAAATCAATTAATGAGAAAGATATAAAGACTTATTTTTTATTTGATAGAGAACTAACCAAGGCAGAGCCACATTCCACCAAAACATAGTCTCTGTTGCACATGTTCCCTCTGTAACAAGCCACCCCTAAGCCAAGAAATGATACCACAAGGATGAAGTAAGGTTCTCACAGGGTAGTCACTCTATCTCAAGTCTATCAGTCCTCCAATCCAAGGGTCTCATTGCTGGGTATTTCTTGGATTACCATATCCTTTTAGGAACCCATGCTACCTACCCCACACAACTCAAGGAACAAACCTTCCTTCTATGTTGCACAGTCCCTTATAAATCTCTCCCTCTAGTGCTCTTCAATGCATGCATAGAGGGTCCAATTGTTGTCCATTACTTCCAATGATCTTGTAATGTACCCATTACCAACAAATGAAAATATTTACTTTGATACCAATATGTAATGTACCCAGTACCAACAAAATGAAAATGTGTTCTCTGACACCAATATGTGACATACCCACTACTTGGGTACCTCTAAATTTATGTCTTTTGGGAAAATTCCAAAATTTTGTTACCATTCTTTAATTAATCAAGAAACATGCATTCCAAACAATAACTCATGCAATATTCAAGAACATTCTATTTTGTTATAAGAAAATTCCCAATGCATCTTATAACAACAACAAGCATGATCAAATCAACACAGAGACAATTAACACACAATGAAATATAAAATACATATAAAACAAAGAGAGCACTTGTCTTTAATTAAACCATTCATCAACTGGCTATAGATGTCGAACATTCCACCCAACCATAGAAAATTATGTTATAGCTCTCAATAGCAGGTCACCCCTGAGTCAGGGCTATGAATCCACAAGGAAGGGTGTTAGGATGACTCTAAAACAAACAACAATTAGCTAACATTCTCTCACGATTTTCCCAACCACACAACAATTCTAGTTTACTAGCTCTCTTCCCTTTCAAGTTGCACAAACCAAAAAAATGAACCCCTTTCTCTTCAATGTAGTCCCTTGGGCTATTCCACTTAATTTCCAGGGCTCGAGTGCCACTGGTCAGGAAATCTCAATTCTAGAAACTCCAAGGATTCTCAAATATGGAATTTTCTTTCACAACTGTCATCTTTTTCATGCACAAAGGCATCCATTCCTTTCTGGAAGAATCAAAAGTTACCTACAACCAACAAGCAATGACACTTTTCCTCCCCTAATTCATTTTTTTTCCATCCCACCCATGAACAAGAGTGAATAAGAATGAATGAGGAATGAGTGACAATGATTGAGGAACCAAATGAGTGATTAACCCCCAAAAAACCCAAAATAGGGGTTTACATAATTACATGAAATAAAGTACCACGTGGCCTTCCCCAGGAAGCTCAGGTAACCACTTTTTCCAACTAATTCCAAGATGGGTGAATAAAATACAACAAAAATACTTAGCCCCTTTATCCCCCTCTCTCGTGGAATCATATACCCCTATCTATATCCTTTTCCTCCTTGCAGCCGATAATGCCATTTTATTACTAATATTCAAAGTATTACATTTCTAGGCACTCTGACCTTTCAACTTTACATGCACTCTAGCCTTTCATCAAATACGAAAATACGTTATTAATCCTGGGATTCAAAACCAAGGTATTACATTCCCCTCCCCCTTAATTTGGCACCACCCTTAATGCATATACAAAGGAGAAATCAAAATTTCAAAAGTCTTCAAAAAGTCGTAGGTACTCTTCCCGCATGACATCCTCATGCTCCCAAGTAGCATCTTCAGGACTGTAGCAGGTCCATTTAACCTTTACCAATATTATGGCTCGATTATGAAGCACTTTGACCTTCTTGTCCAATATGCGCACCGACTGGGCCTAAAAGTCTCCTTCTGGCTCCACCTGAATCAAATTCAAATCAATAACATGGTTAGGATCATCCACATACTTTTTCAGCAAAGAGACATGAAATACATTATGCACATTCATGGAAGCAGGAAATGCAAGAGTGTATGCAACTGGCCCTATTCTATCCAATATCTCAAATGGACCACAGAATCTAGATGCTAGCTTGGTACAATTTCCCAACTTTAACGATCTCTTTTTGGGCTTCACTTTCAAAAGCACATGCTCTCCCACTTTAAATTCTCTAGTTGTCTTGTTCTTATCTGCATAACTCTTTTGTCTATATTGTGTTTCTTTCAAATTCTACTTAATTTTAACCATCTAGTCTTCCATATACTTGAGAAATTCTGGCCCAAGTACTACTTTGTTTGCTAGGTTATTCCAACTCACTTGAGTATTGCATTTTCTACCATACAAAACTTCAAATGGTCTCATCTTCAATGAAGCTTGATACCCATTATTATAGAAAAAATCAACCAAATGCAAGTATTTTTCCCACTTAGATGGCTTATCCATCACATACATTCTCAACATGTCTTCAATCACTTGGTTGAATGGTATGTTGTGCTAAAATTCAGATTTGTGGATGGTATGTTGTGCTAAAATTCATATTTGTACCAAATCCTTTAAATAATCCTCTCCAAAAGTTTGAATTAAAATTTGTATCTTTGTCTGAAACAATTGCCTTAAGTATTCCATGAAACGTAGTGTTGACGCGAGTAAACTTCCCTTCAACAGATAGGGGTCCTCCCCGGTATGAGATCCCAATTAGACTTTGCACCGTTTGAATCAGGAGACCCACCTAGATTCTGGCCTGGTTTCCATTACTGAGTTGGGGGGTGAATGAATGGTTTAATGTAGAGGTATGCAGATGCAAACTAAACTACTTGAAGAAATAAAACCTATTATATCCTATCCTAGCTAGGAGAAAATAAGGGTAATCAATGAATAGATTAAAATGCTAGTAATCCCTTCAATAAATTTCTTTCTAATAACTAGTAGAGAGAAACAAATATTAATAACATGTATATGTACAAGAGAATAAATAGATAAGTCTAAGCTATACATTCATATACATAAACCTTCTCATTGTCTCAGAACAATTAAAAAAAGAGAAAGACAACAACTGTAAAAATTTATGTTCACAAAAGAAAAGTCTATATGTGCAACGAAATCCTTTTAGTGCTTCAAGACAACCTGACATTTACTTGAAATAATTCAAAGAAAATAACCGTAAGAAGAAAAATATTTCTCTCAATAAAAAATGGCCATAAGGGCTTCTCATTTTTATCTTCAGAAAAGTATTTCTCCAAAATTACAAAGTTGAAGAGCCCCTCCAAAGTGGGTCTCTTTCTTCCTTTATAGTTTCCTTAGTAACTTCCTATCAAGGGTTCTTCAGTTATGCAGGAAGCAATTACATGTCTTTTCATCTTCCCTTTCAACTTTCTTTACATAGGTTACAATAAATACAAAATGTGTAGTGAAAGCGACAAGGAAGGGATGGGAAAGATTAATTTTGAATTTCATTATGTGCCCCCCTTATTTATTTTTACCTCTTAAGTAAGCTCCCCAAAAATCATGTTGTCCTTAAATAGAAACAATCTTGCGAAAGAGTAATGACTCCAAAGTGACCTCGTGAGCCGCTACATTCTATGAGAGGGTCTTCATATCTCTTTTTAAATTTTCCTTGAATGCTTGGATCATACTTTGGTCCCCATGGGGTGTTCACTCAATGAGCCTATGACATAGTACACACATTCGTGGGATATTAAAGAATATACCTAATTTCACTAGATATAGATAAATACCTCAAAAAATCCTTTTGTTGAAACCCCCTCCCAATACATATTTCCAATAAAAGAAACCCCTATTTTTACTAGATATCTCTTTTCATACCCCGAAATACCTATAAACCCCTCGATAC
>ML783248.1:750015-774202 GCA_009831015.1 Picea engelmannii | reverse complement strand
CCCCCCCCCCCCCCCAAATACCTACAATATATTGAATCTATTTTCCACAATTTAAAAACCCCCTTTATGAATGAATGTGATAAGATATTGGTCAACAAGGTGAAGTTCCTGTGCTAGGACCTTACTGGTTTCACATAATAATCATTCATTAAATCCACCATCAATTTGGTCAAAGCTCTAACACCTATTTGTCTTTTCTTTATATTGTGTTCTACCGCTGAGAAACTTTGTTCATAAGTCTTCATCTTACCTGACTCTTCGATCCGGGGAAGACAGATTTTATGAGCCAAAATGTATGCTACTTTGGGGAGTTGGGCACATATTGAAAATGAATTCCTCAACTCCTTCTCAATTTTTTCCTCGGGTTGTTGACAATTGTCAAGTGCAATGTAGTTGAGCTTCCTCTCCCACTCTACTATGCATGAAAATTCCGACCCATCAAGTTTTTTTGTAATCCACCACTACATATCATTCAAACCTTCTCTAATTGTGGCGAACTCCGTGTTCTTGGTTCGGGCTCTGTTGTGTTGATCCATAATCTGGGTGGCTATCTAATGGAAAACCTGTAGATTTGTATACATATCTGTTGCCATATTATGGAGTTCTATCCTAACTCCCTCTACACATACCTTGAACTATCTGATGTTGTCCTGATCTCTTTTACTGCGCTAGACTTCCTCTTCTAATGCTCTTATCCTTTCATATTTTTCCTCACTTCCACACACCATGTATTTTAGATCTTTCTCCGAAGCTAGTGTGAAAGAAACACCCAATGAGGCAATTGAAAGAGGATCATCCATGACATCCTCTATTACATTAGTTTCAGTCATTACTGAAAAATGATCATTTCTAAACACTTGATATCTTTCTGGTTTTCTACAAGATTATCTTATCAGATTCTTTGTCAATCTAAAGGCATTTAAATTTGGAACCTTCCGGGCCTTCAATGATGTGTACGCTCCTAATCTCATCTTTCCTAATGGTAAATTTAACTCTGTGAGTGGGATGCCAGTTGATGATACCAAAATATATCTATCCATGGGATCTATATTGTTATTTCTTTCTTCTTCCTCCTTTTTCCGTTGTTCTTCTGTTGCTACAGCTGCTTCTGCTACTTTCACTTCTACTTCAACTCATGTTGTTTCTTCTTCTTGGGTTTTATTTTGTGATTCTATGGATATTTTCTCATCTTATACTCTTCCCAATGGGTTTCCTCCCCTTTTGAAAATCACATCATGGTATGTTCTTGTTTGACAATGGATTTCTTCTTCCTCCTAGATGTTAGTTGTGTACTCCCATTTGTATTTGCAGTTACTACAGTGTGTACTGACGACATCCAAAAGATCGTGTCTTTTGAATATTTCTTCATTGAAGTGTAAAGATGCCAACATATTCACTTCCGCTTGTGCTTTCTTGAAATCTTTAAATGAGTAAGACCCAACCTAAAGTGGGAGAGGAGGCTAGATGGATATTTTTTTTTTCTATGTACAACACTGCACCTACCTCGTGTATGACCATCCGGTATGCAATCTCCTGCAACACTAGTCTAGCTAGGAAAAATCTTGGAATAAAGTGTGGAGCTTTTGTATTTCCATATATCTTGATGTAGGTGTACTATTCAAGGAGATACCAATCCCCTATTATTTTAACTATGGTATCATGCAAGGTGTTGGCGAGCCAAATATGAGGTGGTACAGTGGGATTAGGAAAATGTCACATATCTTCTTATATTCAAAATGATATTTTTTCTCCTATAACACTTTGTTGTCGATGTGGATTGGAGTATCACTAAGTTTCCATGCCCATCCTCTTTGATGATAAGCATGGAATACAGACATCACGTCAAGGAGGTAGGATGACATGTGGAAGCTTGGAAATTACCATAGAGCAGTGTACTTTGCTACTGCAGATGCTTCCTCTAGAGAAGAGGACAAGATGTCTTCCCAGTTGAACATCAAACTGGTGTGTGTGACATAGTACAAGAGAGGTACCCATGTTATTTTGAATTTTTGAGAATTGGGTTCTCGATAAAGCCTGCATATCATCACCACGACATATTGGTATGGTATCCTAAGAAAATTTGTGGGATATTCGTTGGATGGCCTGGACTCGAAAAAATTTCCAAGTTTGTACCAACTCTTTAGGATTTCCCTAGGGTTGTGTACGAAATGATTCAAAAGGCTCTTTTCTAATGTATTTTCTCCTTGCTCTAAATGATAGAAAAAGGAAATTACTAAATCCTGGAAAGAGGTGATTGGGTGGCCTTGAGCATTCATTATGTATCTAGTATCCATATCAACATGCTTCACGATCCATGAAATGACTTCTGCGTAGGGAAACACTGTTGCATGCGCTATGACTTCATATAATTTGGATCTCCTAATTGTTTTGTATGTGTTGAGATTAAGATCATTTTCAAGTAGCTTATGAAATGTATTATTATTGAACATCTGATATATTTTTCCCCATTTGAGAGAGGTTTGCTTATCAATGACACCTTTGGTATCATAATAGAAAGATACTGGGGTGTTGACATCTTCTTCTTATAGGACTCTACTCACTGAGGCCTCTTCAACATTATCATTATCTACACTTTGCGATCCTTTTATTGGAGGAGTCATAGTTGAATCTACAGAAAGAAATCATGGCGGTATCCCAAAAATAAACATATTTACCATTAGTATCGAAAAGTGAATGTAAAAAAACACATCTAGTGCTTATTGACTTTACACAAACAAATACTTGAGAAATGTGAGGCCTTTGATGAAATCTGGGCACTTATTTATAGATTTTAAGGATGTCGGTCAGGAAGTGACTTCTTCACCAATTTAGAGATGTCTCGGCAAGAAAATGCTCTTCTCATTGAAGCAATAATGTATTGGCAAGAAAATTATCTTCTCGTTGATGCAAGAGTGTATCATCTAGTAAATCAATTTCTTTGCCAATGCAACAGTTAGTGGCAACATAGATTCCATAAAAATATTTATCTCTTCTATTCGCTTCAAAACTAAAATTAATCCAATACTTCTCTCGACTAGGATGAAATTGGGGCTTTGAAAGGTAACCATAAGAGAAATAGATGTGCAATGAAAAGACCGAGACTCGAAGTTTTCACATTTCAAGGGGAGAGGGAAACAATTGAGTGGGATTCCTCCCCCAAATTTTGATTTGAATGGACAAAAAACCTTTGAGGGTATGTGAGTTAAGGTGGGATTGAGGGGAAGCTAATGTGAAGCAATTTTATAGTGTTGAAGGAAGGATTAAACCTCGTCATGGAAAAAAGGGTGGGACAAACCCTAGTTATTTAAGTGTGTAGGTTCAAGGGGTTTGGGCACATTGGAGAAAAGGTGGCGGGTGTGAGAAAGATTCTCATGATGATGGGCTTAGGTTAAACCCTTTATGTATATATCCATTGGATGTAGCTATATATATGTATATATGTCCATTTGATGTAGCTTGGGTGGTTGGGAGGAACGATTTCTACCCTCTCCAACTAGGTTCAAATCCTTGGGGTGACATGTTGTTCCCTTTAATGGGTCTATAAGATTCTCTTATTGTTGAGCCCCCAATACTTCGAAAATGCTTAGCCACCCCATGTTCTCTCATGGATTTAGGGGAAGTTTTCCATGGATGTAGTGAGCACCGATATCTAGTGCCATGAACCACATGTAATATATATATATATATATATATATATATATATATATATATATATATATATATATATATGTATGTATATATGAAAATAAACCCTTAAAGCGATGAAAGATGAAACACGACAAAGAGTGGGTGTTAGGTAAACTTATAGAAAATAGAGCATTGACACATTAGAAATAAAGGGACGTTGGTTGAGCGTTGGAGTTAGGGGTTCAAGTTCCTTGGTAGAATATCCTCTATCTTTACTTCATAAACAATGCGATGGGAAAGAGCGAAACGAGGTTAAATAACCCCGTAGGGTGTCTTGGCCACAAGAATCGAGAGGGTAAAGGGTGTGGATTTGACCTTTTGCGTGCACCAAAAATGGGTCAGATTATTGTATCAGAGGTTAAAGGAAGAAAGGGATCTGGTGTATTGGTGTCGGGAGGGAGGAAAAGCGCAAGTGTATCGGCACTGGATCACTTATCAACCGTCGATGTATCGACATGAGAAGAAAAATTGATACAGGCATGTCGATGTGGAGAGAGATATTGTTTCCTACTTGTCGACAACCGAAGATAAATGGAGAGACAGTATATCACTTCTTGAAGAATAATGGAATGCCGATATGTCAGAGCTGAAATTTTCATCGCACAACAAAACATAGGAAGAATGCAACACAAGTCGAAAATAGTTGAAGTGTTGGCTCATCATTTCATAGATGGAGAAGAGAATATGCTACTGACACTAGGCGTGTTGGATGCATAAATAAAATCCCCTATGTTGTATATGTGAGGAGGACTCTTCTTTTTTCTATACAACATGTATCGACGATTCATGGAGATGGTCAATTTTTAAGGAAAAGAGAAAGAGAAAAAAAAAACTTGCTTGAGAAGAAATCTAAGTTCCTTTCAAATGAAAAAAGGATTGCAAAGAATAAGGAGGTTCCCTATTTCCTTGGCTAAAATTATAGTTTCATAGCGACGACAAGAAAAAGGGGAGTTGTCGGTGCTGGTACAACACCTAGAAATTTCCCTCCTGTAAATTTTTGCAATATTAGTTGTTGTATGAGTCATTTTTATGGGAACAAAATGAGTAGCCTTTGTCAATTTATCCACCACTGCCATTATTGAATCAATTTTCCTTTCCATGATGGGAAATTTAGTAATAAAATCAATGGATATCACTTCCCAGTTATTATTTGGAATTCACAATGACTATAACAAACCCATTGGGCGTCTATGCTTAACTTTCACTCTCTGACATTCCATACATCTGAAAATGTGATCACCAACATCCTTCTTCATTCATGGCCAAAAGTATTGGCTTCTTCTTATTGTGATTATTTTCTGGTAACCCGGATGTCCAACATATGGAACATTATGCATTTATTTTAATACCAAATTCCTAAGTTCTCTGGAACTAGGAACAAAAATTATATTTTTATGCATAAGTACTCCATCTTTCATCTTGTATTCTTTAAATTTCTTCCATAAATTTTTATGTTGTAAACTTTATTTTACATGTAGGTAATGCTGGTCTATAACAACAACATCTAAAATTATACTCTTTAAATATGAACGATGCATACTAATGGTTTTAGCATGCATGAGATGTACTCTTATGTTGAGTGAATCAACAACTTTATTTTCTTTTTTTTTGATATTCAGATAGGAAATCCTTGCAACCACATTCTTGTTCCTTCTCCTACCCCACGCACAAGTGGTTTCCAATGATTGATCTATATTTGAATATCTCCAATGACTTGTGTTGGTATTCTAACCACCAATCCATGAATGAATGCCTCATTAAGTGAGTCGATCGATCCCCTAAATTAATCTCTTCATCCATATTTGTCTAATTTTTCCCCAAGCCAGTCATGTGGGTGATCCATTAATCCAATTTATCTCTTTCTATACCCCCAATTAGTTACATGGGAACCCCTTATATTCCCCCCACATACATTCTCTCCTCATTCCTCCATGATTAAATTCCATCCTCCCTAGTTCTCATTCGCCCTCATGCTGTGTGGGAATGAATTTCCAGGGACATGGGAGAAATTTTAGGAGTTTAGTTTTACCACCCTTCCCACCAATCCCATCCCCAGAGTGCTCTTCCCATACCTCCTCATTCAAATATTGGCCTTGATAGGTCAAAGGAGGATTAACTAGTTATAAAACAATGGTTTAGGATAATGAAATAGAATTATTGGACATGTAGGAATGTTGGATTACTGAGAGGGGGGGGTGAATCAGTAATAGAGAAATATAATCCTTTTTCACCATAAAATGCAAGTGTTATATCAATATAGCATTATCATCCAATAGTTTCAGAGTAAATAAATAATGAACAAATGAGAAATCGCACACATACACAATACACCAATGTTTTATGTGGAAACCCAAAGCGGGAGAAAACCACATAATGCTTTTTATTATATTTATTTAAGAATTACATTCATTGGAAGCACCAACTTCCTTTGTTTTCCAGCTACAACTTGAAGGAGGCTCCAACCCCCTAGTTTCTCAGGCTACAACGTGAGGGAAGCTCCAACTCCCCAATTCTTTGGCTACAACCCCCTATGTTCTTTAGCTACAATCAGAACGTGGCTACAACCACCTGTCCTTGCCCCGTCCAACCGCCCTAGTATATAAGTAGAATGATGGAACCACTATCACACTATCACTATGAGGTATACTGCTGTAAACCTGTACCAATCAACCTGCACCAAACAACCTGTACTAGTAACCTTAACCATGCATCAACCATGCATCAACCTGTACCTCAACCTATAATCAACTTGTACCATAAACAAGTGCATCAACCATGCACCAACCTATACCAAACAACGTGTAATCAACCTGTACCATAAACACGTGCATCAACCATACACCAACATGTACCTCAACCTGTACCATGAATAAGTGCATAAACCATGCACCGAACCTGTACGAAAAACCTGTCCAAAAAACCTATCATAACAACCTGTCTCATCAATCTTATCAACCAAATCAAATCTACTCACCAAGATCAATCACTAAGACAACTCTCAAAGATGTGCATCAACCAAACATACCACAACAACTCATAATCATCACCAAGATCAATATGTGCTTCTAATAATATACCAATACAAGTATGCTACATCATCCATAAACCATGTGTCAACAATACTACTAACAAGTGCCTCCAACCATGTACCAAGTATGTATCAATCATGTATCAACTACTCATCAACTATGACTCATCAAGTTGTACTAACATCATCAACTATACACCTCATGTATGTGCTAACTCATCAACTACTTGTCTCAACCATGTACCCAACATGTACCTCAACCAAAAGCCCTCATCAATTTCATCATCCAAATCTGATTTGTAAATCTGTAATAGACCTGATGTATATGATCACATACCTACAAACCTTCCTTAACTTTAACAACAAGAGACTAGCATTTTCATCAAAATTTACTTTAGTCTCACATGACTAGTTTTGGATTAGTCAACAACTCTAACTTGAAATAATCATAACTATGTACCTGTAATGAATAAAGATCTAAAAATAGTACACAATGTTCTTCAATGTGTTTTATGCAATTCCTTCAGGTGTCACTTCTTGGAACCTATTATAAAATGAGTTATATAAAAAATGACATACATTGTTGAATTCCTCTAGAGAGTGAACTTGTAGAACGTGCCCCACACATAGTATTTGTTGTATGGATCCAAAAATTGTACATAGAATACTAAAGAATGTACTCTAACCAACACATTTGGTCTTACTGAATTTGGATCTATTATGAAGAAGTTATGACATTTTTACCTGAAACACCTGTTTTAGACTAGTTTCAGGACTAGCCACAAACCCTATTTTCCACGGAGTGTAACTCCAAACATACAACGACCCACAAGCTGAAATTCATAACAAAGCTACTTGGATATGTTTCCTAAATGGCCTCCAAATTTCACAGTCTAAATCATTCTAGAAAAAAATGTTATTGTGAAAATGGTGAGATGACCTGTAAATAACATACCTTAGAAAGCATCATCAAAAGAATTTATCCTCCCTTGAATTTAGGCCTTCTTTACTTCACCTTCCCTCTAAAACGGCTTAGATATCCTTTTTTTACCTCATTCACCTGTAGATATTAAGTATGCTCATCTGTAATTAAAATGAGAGAGCCTTGCGTCTTATTTGTACTCTTCAAGTAGCTTCCTTAGAAGTATCTTCTAGGACACTTTGTCCACATAGCCACCTATGTCCACCTTTGCCCAAATTTCCACTTGTCCATGTATCCAATAGCCACTTGACCACTTAACCCATTTTCCTCATTTTAGGGTTAACCTTCTTATAACCACTTTAAATTATTAGAAATTTCTCCATTTACTTTATTTAAATAATCCTCCTTGACTTTGTCACTTCACTTTATTATTTAAATAATCCTCTTTGATTTTGTCACTTCACTTTATTATTTAAATAATCCTCTTTGACTTTGTCATGTCACTTTATTATTTAAATAATTTCTTCTTTGCAAGCACTTTGACTTCTTTGACCTTTTGGGGCTTCAAGCCAATCATATGAGGGTCCTTCAACTTCGTAAGGCCATAAGTCTCAAACCGTGAAGATTTATGTGATGTTCCACATACCATTGGAAATGACATGACATTTAATATCCATCTAGAATAGTGTTACTTGAAAATATATCAAAACTCATACCATTATACATCAAACAAACTTGGGTCCATTACCCAAACCTTTGTGCTACCGAAATTCGCTACCAGACTTTCTTCAAGGGTTGACATCAATGATAACCAACCTAATTAATCAACAAGGAATTCCCTAAGACCCCCTCACTCTTCCCCTCACTTATTATGGACCCTTTTTTATGTGTGCTCCTGCATCAATCGATTCTATTATTTTATTAAAAGAAATAATAACATGGTAATTAAAATATCCATGCCGAACAAATCCAACATTTAATCATAATTAGTTGCAAATTATTCATGGGATTAAAATTGGGGGCATTACATCCCTTCCCACTTAAAATAACACCATCCTCAATGTTATTTTCATATCAATAAATCTTTCCATGTCTTCATCCTTTAGACGCTTCAATAGTGTCATTATTTTCACTATCTGGGCCCACCTTCAAACTTTTGGAATTCCAACACATGCCTACAACAATTTTCAAGTAAACATGCATATTATAACCATTTCTATGCATAAATGTTACATTGAATTTCATAACTTAGGATAAAGTATATATTTTAGTGCAATAATTATCTGTATGATTATGGATCCACATCCATATGGCTACCATGAATACAACTTAGCTTGTTGTTTTCTCAGACATACCCAATGCACTCATGATCTCAGCTAGCATGTTATTTATTCAAGCCTCCTCTTCCTTGTAGTCACTCACCCTCCAGGCTCAAGAATCCCCTTATTTGTTACACAATCCCTCAGGCAATCCATCATTTTCCATTTCTTCCTCAAAACGAAATATTAATTAGACTTATAGAGTCTCACAACTATGGTGTCCCTCTGGCTTGCTCCACATAGCATAACACATCACAACATTGATCATGGCATATCATAGGGGTTCTAGTGTCACAACAATAGCCTCTTCTCCATGATTTCTAGCTTAGTATCCATCCTCTATCCTTCCTATAAAGATCCATTATATCACATATATCATATACATATAGTTATGTTGAGATATCATCATAGCAATTTCAATTAGAAATATTTTATATTTGTTTCACACAGACAACATTCCACTTATTAATTTCAAATTTGTTTCATATAGGAAAACAAATTTCCCAAGCATGGGATTCCTTCTCATAATATTTGGCTCTTGCAACAGTATGCATCGGTATTTCTTATGATCTTACACTCATTGCCATATCCAAGACCATTCTTCCCGCAACTTGAAATTTCAACTAGTCAAAAAAATGTGAGTATTCATCCATATAATATTTTCATTGCAATATTAAAACAATCCATGAAGTGATCTTATAATTATTTCATAGTAATAACTCAATCACTTCCAACTATTAGTCAGATTAAATGAAATGAATCCATCATTTATTATGTATGTATTACTCATACACTAAGAATTACATATTGCAATCATATATTTATGCTAATCAACCAATGTGCTAAAACTCACAGTTACTTAATCACTTTTATTCTGTATTCAACTTCTCTCCCAGAGTATTGGAAGGTTTTTTCTTCCATAATAGGCAGTCTTGTAAATGCCCTTCCATACAAACATGTATTCCCTCAATGCATCTAACATATGTACTACATGATTCATAACATAAGTATTATTACTCATTCACTCATGATTAACCAACTCAATCATGACATACTAACTTATGAATGCATCACAAATATTTTAACATTGTTTTCCCAATAGAGACTTCTTCCTCTACCATACCCCACCTAGGTATCAATTACATACATGCATTCAATCTAAAACATATCACTGAAGATATGAAGTATGCTTGAAGGAATTCTTACCCAATTCCTTTAAGGTCACATGATATTATTACATAGCTAATTTTCATACTTGTAGGGTGGCCATCAACATCCCTGATGTTACTTGACCAATTGATGTCTCATGGGATCTCACATGATCCCTTCATTTTCCTTTTGACGAACATCCTCTTCATGGGGTTTTCTAGGATATGCATCCACAATATTAACATCTTCAACCATTCCTATTCATGCATCAATCACAACCATATTAGTCATCATGCCATGCTCATTTCATGTGTCACAACACTTTTTAATTCAACAAACAATATCGAATATGCTCCCGCATATCTACATGCACTCTACCACATATTATCTCTTAATGTGTTTACTAGTTCACACGCATTTCAATTATTTACTTTCTTGCAATTATCGTCATTCCCATGCCTCAATTATTCACACATAACACTTTTCTCAATCTCGAGAAAATACAATAAAACAACAATGAAGAAGTCAAGGGATTCTCCCTTCCAATTCCTTTACAAGCTTGGAATTCAACATAGTGAATTCATTCCATGACCTCTCTATTAATTTTCATCCACTAATATCAACTATAATACTTAACCATGTAGTTGTACCTATTCTCTTTTATGCAACTATACTCGTTACTTTTTATAACTTTGCTAGACAAGACAAAGTTCTATCATGAGAAAAGTTTCCCTCTTTCCTCCATGTTTTCTTCTATAGTCTATCTCTTCTTGAGTTTATCTACTCCAGTTCCTCAAGTAGTTTTCATTTCCTCAAGTAGTTTTAGTCAAGCTAGGCTTGACATTTCTTCTCCTAGATCTATCTTCCTTGATGCATTCACCACACTGAAGCATCAAAGGTAGCTCATGAGTTCATCAAATATGTTTTGTATAATAAGCATATGAAAATGAAGTTTATCAAAATATTTTACTCATCTCGCAGATTCAAGTCTATTCGAACATTATCAACACACTAGGATTTTTAGTTGGCTATCCATTTTTCTACTCTTCTCACGAGCTTCCTTCGATTTCCTTCATCATATTTCATAACTATGTTCCCATGACAGAGCTTTCACATAGTCCATCTACACGTGATTACTTTGGCATGCAACTCCTTTGTTGTAATTTCTAATAGCTCACAAAATTCAATTGGAATCTAACATATCAAACATATGCACATAATACTTAATGAAAACATTCCTCATCAAATAGATTCTAATGAAATGGAATAAATCAAACTCAAATTCAACTTCTTCATAGCAAGTGGACTCAAGCCTGGTCAAACAATATCAGAACACTTAGCTCTTAATTGGTCAACAATTTTTCTTCTTCTTTTCACGAGCTCTATTCCATTACTTGTATTCAGAGTTATTTCCCATGTAGTTGTCCTACTCAATAGAGTCACAAATCTCATTAGTTTCATAACAATACCTACTAGTTACAACAACAACCACATTTCCGTGAATAATTTCAAAATGATAAGTCTAATGGCATAATATCATTCCATGGCGTAAGTTATTCCATTTGTTGCTATTCTTATACATTTCAATAAAAGTCATTAATCAAAGTCATTTCCATGCAATGATTGTACATTATCAAGACAAATCAATTCACATATTAGTTTCCCATCTCAAATGAAGGACCAACAAAAATTAGAATCTTAATTTACTCTTTCACATCCTGGGACTACACCAACATGCCCATATTATCTTCTCAACAAGTGGAAAATACTTCTTACATATTCAATGTAGTCTTAAAATCAATTTGTCTTGTAAACATTTACCATCATTCAAATGGCAAGTTTCAAAGGCATACTCATACATATGTTTCTCTCTTTCATAAGGTAATCAATGACAAAATTAAACATGTCATATATCAGGTCATACATAATACTTCCGCTCACTTTCCATATAAGAATTTCATATTATCTCTATCTTAGGTGTGGATTACATCTTGCTCAAAATACTATTCCAAATAATACAAACATAAAGAGGAGGAAAAGTTACCTAGTAATACCCAATTGGAAGGTTTAATTTGGGCAATACTATTGTTACCTAGTTGACGTATCTTGTGAGATATAGAGAGGAGGAAAATTTAAAGGACCATCTATGACATACCCAAAATATAGCAAGCACTATTTTGTACTCAATAGTTAGACTCATGTACGCACTAACATCAGAAGCCATGCACTTAGATCTATGGACATATACATTCCTCTTCATGAATAACAACTTTCCTCTTCATGGATAATAAAATTTAATCTCTCTCATGCATACATGATCCTTAAGGGTATTACTTGTTAAGTCTCATTTAGCAATGCAATATACCACTCAATATGACTATTTTACATCAATTAGACTCTTTCCTAGCAGTCATCTGACAATTACATTTTAGTAGTCATATTCAATACCATGGGTGAAGAGGGTCTTAACATTCAAAGGTGACAATGCCAATGATAAGGACAATACCTTTAACCTTATGCATTAAGCTCCATAAAAAATGAACAAGGATAAGTATTTTCAACCATTAGGGTTCTTATCCCTCTAGCTGTTGAGTTCATCTGATAATAAACAACCAAACTCAATAATTAATAAATTGCCACATTTAAACATGATAGAGTTTCTAATGGTTCACATCATAAGTTATTTCCTTCACATAAACTCGTAATGCCAAAGGAAGGCTCAATATGAACATAACATTCAAATTACCATAGGAATGTTCAATTTAAAGGATTGTGATTATGGAAAATCCATTTAATCACACCTAATGGTTGGCCAACAACATATTCCTTCCATCACAAATCAATGGATTGACCATAACAATATTCAAATCAATTCCTCAAACACAAGGAACTATTCATACACGCCCTATCCTTTACATAAGAAACAATCCCTTTGTGAGAAGTTATTTATACTCGTAGGTATCACTTGCAATTATTGAAACCTCAAGTTCATCCATTCACTTGAACTCATATAGCCCCTAGTGATGCACCCAATGGTTTTGATTCTTGTTAAATTTCGTGGAAACTTGTCACAACGAATTTAGCTAGTAGAAAAATAATTGTGCGGCGTAAGAATAATTGCCAGTGAAAACTCCATTCTATTTGATTGTATCTTCTTTGTGAACCTGAAAATAAAGTGACTATGCGCTTTCTCCTAGCAACAAAGATTTGATACTATGTTAAGTTTCGTGGAAACTTTTCACAAAGAATCTAGCTAGTAGACAAATCACATAAAGCTTGCGAGAGAGAGACAAGTTTGAGATAAAGAATGAATAGTACTATTGCATATGAATAATGAGTAATACATGCATATAAGTAGTCCAAGAAAAGAAATGTGCCAATCTTAGGGAGTACATGCACCAATCTCATGGAGTACATGTGTCATGCACCATATGAGTGATCTAAAGGAGCTTTGGACACTAACTCACTATAACTAGAGTCAACTACTAGCTAGTATCGATTAACTATTTAAGAGGAATGAATTTAAATGAGTGACAAGTGTGGAGACCAAGAATAGCACATGCATGAACCGAAAGTGTTCCCTCATGCCCTAAAATATAGAAAATGGATGCATGAGTGTTATTCCACTAGTCAACTGAGATCAACTGTGGCTCAATTGAAGTCCTAAGTAAAGTGACAATGTGCCCTACCTTTTAGGAAGAACCTTAATTTTTAGGAAAACTCCTTAAACATAAGAGACCCTCTTGATTAATAGAAATCCCTAAAAAATATGAAAATGAATTACTAGGTGAGTGTGTAAGTGCATAATATCTCCAACGATTCCTAAGCCATGTAGGACTAGTGTTTGAACCAAATCTTAAATAATTCTACTTATGTGGTCTAGCTTTGTCCCGTTCAGGTCTAGTGTTTGAACCATGGCTCTGGTACCACCTGTGACATACCCAATCCCCTAGTAGGCTATTAGGGAGGTGGGGTAATATTTTTTCCACTAAATAACCCTTTAAAAACATGACTCTAAAGCCACTTTTGAGCTCATGGGCTCATTCTTCTCATTGAGAGCTTTCAAACGACCGTCTCCTTTCTCAAATCATAGTTCATAGCTAGAACTTATGGCCTCTTGAAACCCTTAAGGTTTCCCTCTCTTTTGGGAAACTCATGAGGAATTTGTACAAGGATTCCAATATGATATTTGTCCTCATATAATCCATAGGGAAATTCCCTATACTAACTCATTTGAATCAAACTCCATGAGAAGGATATATTTTTAGTGCCAAGATAAAAATAGGCTAACTTTTGTCTAGGTACTTTCCAAAATAAGCATGCACTTTCTTTCAAGGCATTTTTTAGATTTTGAGGGTTTATTATGGTCATTTACATGTTTATTATACATGGTTTCATACTTTGAATATCACAAGGGTTCCTTTAATGAGGAAATACCCTTCTCAAACCTCCTTGAGGAAATACACATGAAAACCTCTTTTCCCATTTATTAACTAGGTCCAAGTCTTACTTAGACTCTTCATTCAATTACAATTATTAAATTCAAGATATTTGTTGTATTGTAGAGAAGTTATCTTAGGCATATTCACTTTCTTAGCTTTATGAATTATTCATGACATGACCACTATAGATTTAAGTTTCCACCCAAAAATGGGATATAGTATTAGATCTTTGTTTCAAATCCTTCTTGTCTCAAAGGAGTTGTGGGGATTTATCAACATGCTTCACCTTCGCTTCTCCAGTTTTTATATGAATCAAGATATCAACTAAGAAAAAAATTACAAAGTTGCATAGGAAGGGATGGAAAATCTTGTTCACAAGTCTCTTAAATTTGGATGGGGATTTGCAAAGTCCAAAGGAATCATTAAAAACTCATAATTTCCTTAATGTGTGTGGAAGGATGTCTTAGGAATGTCCACCTCTTTCATCCATATTTGGTAGTATCCCGAGAGAAGGTCCAATTTAGTGAAGGAATTGGCACACAAAGCTCATCCAAGAAATCATCAATAATTGGGATGGGGAAGTTGTCTTTGATGGTAAACTTATTGAGAACATGGAAGTTGAGGCACATGCACCGATTGCCTTATTTCTTCAATACTATGACCATGGGTGACGAGTAAGGGATAGTATTGGGTCAGATGATTCCCTCCTCCAATAGTTATTGAATAATATTTTCCATTTCATTCTTCAATAATTCAAAAGAGCGCTAATAAGGACATATATTGGGTGCTTGGTTTCTTTGAATCAAGGGAATAACATGATCATGATCACCACATGAAGGAGGTAATCCAAAGTTTGTTTCAAATACTTGTTGATGTTTAGTTAGGACCAACTAAAAATCAGGGTGAATGCTTTGTGGGGGATTGTCCATGCCATTAGATGGAATTGAATTGGGAAATAATGCCTAAGTGATCTTTCTTCAAGAGCTTCTCAATATGGTGAGAGATGATAATGGAGGAGACAAAATTGAGCCCCTTTAGTATATGTTTTATGACCCTCCTTAATGAAGTTCATGCATAATTCCTTGAAATCCAGGGTAACTGGACCCAAAGTGCATAAATATTATTTACCAAGAAATACATCACAATGGCCCATTTCAATAGAGAACATGCAAGATTTGAGTTGATAGTTCCCCATTTGAAGTTTCACATTCTCACACTTCCCACCACATTTCATCATACCTCCATTGGCTATCATAATTTGAAAATTATGAACAACATGGACATAAAAATGGGTTTCTTCTACAACTTTCTAATGAATAAAATTGTGGGTCCTACCACTATCAGTCAAAACAATCACATTTTGGTGCTTGATGTAGCGAATCGACTTCAAGGTCTGGGAGATAAAATTGTTGATAAATAATGGAGGGAAATTTGGTGTTCCTCACAAGGAATATATCGAATGGTTTCTTTCTGAGGAGGATGGGTGGATTTCACTAAATTTGGATTGGTAGCGTCTTCCATGGCAATGCCTTCATATGTGTTTGAGTGGGTCACATCAATTTGAAATCATTTATACTTTACATTTATTCCCTTTGAAATACATTTCATCACAACTATAGCAAAGTTGGCATTCTACAACTTCTTCTTTGGTCAACTTGTGGACTCCCAAGGGTTGAGAGGGGGAGGTGGTTGTTATAGGTGCCATAGGGGGGTAGTGAATAAACATTTTTTTTGTACGTTGGCCACCACCTATGCTTCTCTAACTCAATGAGAAGCTCCAAACAAGTTTTTGGGTGAACCATCAAGACCTGTTCTCAAAAACCCTCTTTCAAACCATTGATAAAACATTCTTTGAGAAAGGAATCGATTGTGCTAATTTTGTGGATTGCTAATTACTCAAAGGATACTATAAAATCTTCCATTATGTTTTTTTGGTGCAATTAGATTAACCGACCCAAATAATTAGTTTTTTTCTTCAAAATGAGAATACACGACTTTCACAAACTAAATCCAAGCATTGTATTTTCCAATAGGATTTCTTATGCCATTTACACCATCATTTTTTTATCAAAGTATAATAACCCCCACTCTATGTTTCATCAAGTCATTAGAAATACCTTGGAGGGAGAAGTAGTGTTCCATCTAGCGAACTCAACCTATAGGGTTAGAACCATAAAACTTGTTCATATATACTTTAGGAAGTATGTGCCACATCCAATAGGAGTATTACTCTCTTCTAAGTATTATTGCACTAACAAAATTCATAAATTTTGGATATTCCAACAAAATTGTTTTTAGCTTCCTATTTTGTAAAGGCTAAGGTTTGTAGGGTCCTAAGGACAAATGAATGTCAAGTGATATATCTCTTTGATATACATGAGGTTTTCCAAAAATTGTACTCCACTAAATCTTTCATGACAACAACTAAGGGGGATAAACCATACCCTTATCCATACCACTTGATTACCTAGTACGCAAGAGTGATCTCCTAAGTGATGTTCTTCATGTATTATAACAACAGGATGATTGAGAGACTTATGTAAGCCTAGTTTCAAGTGCACCTAGAGGGATTCCAGTATACTTAAAGGTATGTGGAAGATCGAATTCATATGCAGATTTTTTCTGATGCTATACTAATCAAAGGGGTATTAATAGAGGTATAAAAGGGTCTCCAACTAGGAGACTCTATTTCTATTCTTTTCACGTACTATGATTCCCCAACCATAGGTTTACCCGTTAAAAAATAGATCTACGTGTTTAAATAAAATGGAACACATCTCTATCCTATAATTTTTTTTAATAAAATTTGGGCATATTCTAGCACATGAAAGAGGTTTAATACCACTTGTTACTTTACCACCAAAAACAACAAAACATGAATAAAATTAAAATAAATATAAGTGTGGAAAATCTAACTCAAGGACAATGAGATTAACCATGTAGAATATAACCCTTGTATTGATAATTAAAAAAAAAAAGAGTAATTTTCATGGGCCTTTTTGAGGGGGAATTTTTTTTGAGAACAACTCCAATACAATAAAAATCCTTGCCAAAACATCCCATATCCTACTAGCTCTATACATAGTTTCTCCCTAACTACTTACGACCCTATCATCAATGAGTACCAACCAATTAGTGGACCTTATTTAATAAACATGACCCTAATGTTAGAAAGTTTTAGGGATAAAAACTGTGTATGAATTTTTGAAACATCCAACATTTCAAGTGGACACTCCACCCATCATTGGGGACAATTTTTTCCCTGATGATGGGTGGAGTGTCCACTCGAAACGTTGAACATTTCAAAACTTCATACACAATTTTTATCCCGAAAACTTTCTAACATTATGGCTAATTGTGGAAATCTACATACTCATAAAGAAGACCCTTTTAGATTGAGTATGTTATGATCCTTAACCCAAGAAATCAAATCACAAAAGAGATATCATAAATGATCTATACTTTATTTATCAAAATACCTTTAAGGTAGGGAAACACCTTACAATGATAATTGTATGGAAGGAATCCACTTTTATTCACTTTCCTCTTAAGGTTGGGTGACCTATCAATGACATAAGCTTCAAATGTAATAAATGTTGAATATGTGTTATATTCTTTGCACAATTGTGGGAAACTTTTTTGGGGGGTTTATTCACCAAATTTTTGGGTTGCCTTTCGCCTTTGGCAGTTCAGTGGCGCATGGTATTTAAGCCCATGGTTTTCTATTTTTGGTTAAGGAATTAAGGTTGTAATCTATTACGTCGATGGATTAGGGGTTTTTGGATGACGTAGGATCCTAGATATTGTATTATAAACAATGAAGTTTGGTGATGAATATATTTATAGGTATGGCTCTAAAACAAGTTTTTGTTTTTCTCGTTTGGGTTTCCAGGGTAAATATTTGTGTATATGTGTGATTGAAATTGTTTTCTTTTCTGTGTTAATAATATGTGTTTGCATTGCATTAATGTAAAAGGTTTAAAACTATCAGAGTGATTATTGGTTTTAGGAGGATGCCTTTGTGGCTAAGGGTTTGTCTTAGGTCTGTGATAAGCATTGCTTCAATGGGAGCTATGCAATATCGATTCTTGTGGTGAAAAGAAATGGAAAACAGTTCAAAAATAGAGATTGAAAAATTTAATGGGAAGATTTTTGAGTTGTGGAAGCTCAAGATGGAAGATCTTTTGGTAAACAAAGATCAATGGGTCATTGTAGATCCAGGTACTACACCTATGAGAATGCTAATAGAAGATTGGAAAAATTTGGATCGGAAGGCAAAGAGAACAATTAAGTTTTATTATTATTTAATGTGTTAGGGGAAGCGACAACGAAGGAATTATGGAATAAGTTAGGGGCTTTGTATCAATCTAAGTCCCTAGTAAACAAAATTTTCCTACGAAAGAAGTTTTACAGCCTGAGGATGAAAGATGGAGACTCGGTAACAAAGCATATGAATTCCTTCATACTATGGTAATTCAATTATTGTCTATTGATATTAATATTTCTAGTGAAGATAAGTGTATCAGTTTAAAGTGACTTATACCAGAATTGTGGGATAGTCCAGTTGTGGCCATAGGCAGTAATGAAACTACTTTATGTTTCGATGATGTGGTCTCATACTTGTTTTTGGAGGAGATGAGGAGGAAAAACATGGAAATTTAGAGAACATATGACTTATTTGTAAGAGGATTCTCCCAGGAAAGAAATAAAAATGATTCCTCAAGTGGGATATATGAATCTAGAGGATAATCTAAATCTCCAAGAAAATTCATAAAGGTTGTTTGAGATGTGGAAAAGAAGGGCATTACCAGAAACAATGTAGATCCAAAAGTGTTGATTGAGGTAAGGGATCTGATGATGCCACTTCTATAGAAGAAAAAAACTCTACATATGAAGGAGGGGATGCGTACTTGGATTCTTCAAGCACACATGTAGATCATGAGGCATGGTTGGTTGACTCAGGTGCATCCTTTCATATGAATCCTCAAAGGGAGTGGTTTTGTAGGTATGAAAGGTTTGATGGGGGTGATGTTTTTCTAAGAGATGACTCTACTACCAAAATCGTAGGACGAGTAAAAGTCAAGTTGAAGCTCATGGATGGTAGGATTAGAACACTCTCTGGTGTTTTGCACATCCCAGGATTGGCCAGGAATTTGATTTCTATAAGAAAGATGGACGATGGAGGTCTAAAAACAATGTTTTAAAAGTAAACCTATATGATGGTTCGAGGAGCAATGGTGTCATTGAGGGGAGTTCAAATTGGAGCTTTGTATAAGTTGTTGGGAAGCACTATTAGTGATGAGTGCAACATTTTTTTTTTCTTGAGATTGGAGATGAAGAAAGAAAAAATCCTACAGTCTCTAGAGAAAAGATTATGTTGTGGCATCAAAGACTAGGGCATATCCGAGAGAAGGGTCTTCAAGTACTACATTGTAAGGGTATGTTGAATTTCTCTTTGGATATTGATTTCTGTAAACATTTCTTGTACAAGAAGCATAATCAAGTAAGATTCTCCTTTGGTGCTACAAGGGCAAGGGTAATTTTATAGTTGGTGCATAGTGATGTGTTTGGACCTATGATGATTCTGTCACTAGGTAAATATATGTACCATGTCTCATTTTTAGATGAATTCTCAAGGAATACGTGGATTTAGTTCCTCGAGAAGAAATATTAAGTCTTTGACAAGTTTAAATAATTTAAGGCTCTTGTGGAAAATTAGATAGAGAAGAAAATTAAGGTGATGAGGATGGATAATGGTGGAGAATTCTACAGGAATGAATTTGAGGAATTATGTAGGAAATTTGGTATAGAAAGGTAGAAGAATACACCATACACACCTCATTAGAATGAATTTTCATAAAGGATGAACAAGATGTTGATGGAAAGAGAAAGGAGCATGCTTAGTGGTGTCGAGTTGGGACATGAATTCTGGGCAGAGGCAATGGACACTGGATGTTACCTGGTAAATCAATCACCCTCATCAGTTTTGGATGACACGACTCCACATGAGGTATGGACTAGTAAGAAATCCTCTCTGACACATCTTAGGCTTTTGGTTTTGATGCTTATGTACACATTGTAAAGGAGAAAATGAGTAAGCTAGATAAAAAGGATGAAAAGTGTATCTTTATTAGCTATAAAGATGGTCTATAAGGTTATAAGATTTGGAACCTAGAAATTAAGAAGGTAGTGTATAATCAAGATGTGGTATTTAGAGAAATCAAAGATGTTGTCAAACTAAAAGTCCTACCAAGGGAGGAAGAACAAGAGAAAATAGAGTTTGAGTTGAAGGATAATGAATCCGACTCTACAAAAGAACATGAATTAGAAGAATAAGAGCTTCATACTCTAGTATTGAGGAGATTGGTATAGGAAAGAAGACAACCAAAAAGGTGTACTCCACCAGATTTCCATTCAAATTTTTCTTTGTTTATTATTGATGATGATCCTAGAACTGTTAGGGAGGAAGTGGATTTAGAGGATGGAAAACTATGGAAAAAGGCCATGGCTGAAGAAATGGCAGCCTTGGACAAGAATGAGGCTTGGGATATATTGGAGTTGTTGACTAGAAGAAATCCCATTGGCAAAAAATGGGTGTTTAAGAAGAAGTTGAATGTAGAAGGAAAAGTGGAGAAATACAAATCTCGATTAGTAACAAAAGGTTATTCCTAGGTAGAGGAAATTGACTTTGATGAAATTATTTCTCCTATTGCAAAGTTAACTTCTATTTGATTTCTTTCATCTATTGTTGCTACTTTTGATTTTGAAGTAGAATAAATGGATGTGAATACAACATTTCAACATGAGGAGTTGGAACAATAAATATACATGCAATAGGAAGAAGGATTTGTAGTGAAGGGAAATATATATATGGTAGACAGGTTGAAAAAGTCCCTATATTGGTTAAGACAATAACCAAGGATGTGGTATCAAAATTTGATACTTATATATTGGGACTTGGCTTCACAAGAAGCAAATTCGATCACTATGTGTATTTCAAATGAGTAGGTGATCATCTTATTTATTTGGTTTTGTATGTGGATGATATATTGTTGATAGGAAACAACAAGGAAATTATTGAGGATGTGAAAACTCAGTTGTCCTTTAAATTTGACATGAAATATCTTGGTGCTGTAAATTTTATTTTGGGCATGAAAATTAAAAGAAATCATGAAAACAAGGAACTCTGGTTGAACCAACGAATATATGTTAAGTCAATATTGTGGAGGTTTAATATGTAGGAATGTAAACCTGTCAAGGTCCCTATTCATTTTGGTGTAAATTTATCCATAGATCAATTTTCAAAGAAAGAGGAAGATGAAGAGGACACGCCCCATGTTTTGTATGCTAGTGTGGTTGGTAGTTTGATGTATGCAATCGTTTGTACTAGCTTGTCGAACATTGCACATGCAGTGGGATTTTTGAGAAGGTATGTGTCAAAAATAGGGAAGGAGCATGGGGGGGTAGTAAATAGGGTTTTTAGGTATTTGTGTGGCACTACTACTTATGGATTATGTTTCCAAGGAATAATAGGATTTGATAGAGTGTTGGGAATACATGGCTTTGTTGATGCAGATTGGGCTGGAGATCTGGATGGTAGAAGATCTATAAGTGGGTATGGTTTAACCTATTTGGAGGAGCAATATTTTGGATGAGAAAAACACATCCTATAATGGCACTCTCAACTACAAAATTTGAATACATGACAACCACTCATGTAAGAAAAGAAGCAATATGGTTACAAAGATTGTGTTTAGGTATTCAATTGATACAACAAGATATAAGGATAGATAGTGATAGTCAGAGTGCAATCTTCCTAGCGAGGAACTTAGCTTATCATTCTAAGACGAAGCATATCAATGTTCTGTATCATTTTTTCAGAGACATGGTTGAAAAGAAGAAGGTGCTATTGGTGAAGGCAAACACTTTGGAGAACGTTGCAGATTCATTAACAAAGTCTGTGAGCACTAAGAAGTTATTTTGGTTTAGAGAATCAATTGGTATTTCTACCCTAGATTGTTGATCATGAAAGATTGTGACTCCTGTAGGAAAAGAAAAAAACAAGTGGGAGAATGTTGGGTATGTGTTATATTCTTTTCAAAATTTTAGGGTTTATTCACTAAATTTTTGGGCAGTCTTTCACCTTTGACAGGGGCAATTTTTTGCCTTTTGTAGTTTAGTGGCGCAAGGTATTTCATCCCATGGTTTTCTAATTTTGGTTATGGAATTAAGGTTGTAATATAATCCAGATCAACAGATTAGGGGATTTTTGGATGCCGCGGGATCTTATATGTTGTAAAAAATGAAGTTTGATGATGAATAGAATTAGAGGTGCAACTCTAAAACAAGTTGCTAGTTTTCTCGGTTGGGTTTCCAGGGTAAATCTCTATGTATATGTGTGATTGCAATTATTTTATTTTCCGTGTGAAGAATCCATGTGTGCATTTCATTAATGTAAAAGTTTTAAAACTTACAATAAATTCCACACATATTCCATAAGGAGGATGTCATCCTTTTTTTATAGCTAATAAGAGAATCCTAATCATAAAAACTTCCTAACTATCTAATGGAAAAAACCTCCTAACTATCTAATGGACCTTATTTAATGATGCCGCATTACATTTCATGAATATTAACTACCATAGTGGGTCTTATTTAATAATAAAAAACATAATGGACCTAGTCCACCTTACATTGAATGGACTCCACTTTTATTACTGTAATGGGCCCTTCTCATCCCCATTACACCTCTAGGGAGAATCCCAACATTCCACCCCCCTTAGAAAAACATTTCCCTGAATGCTTATTGTGAGGAGGTAGAACCATGAACTAGGTTCCCATGGATAAGTGTTGACTATAGTGCTGAAGTAAGACAAGGAACCAAGGTCCCTTGTATAAGTGCTAGCCACTATGTTGAAGTATTCCAAAAGGCTCCACCATAAATCTAGATCCCATGTACATGTGTCTATAGCAATGTTGAAGTATCCCATGTCCCATATGTAGGAAATAATTGCAAAAATAAAGTAATCCAATGAGATGATTCATAGACCTAGGTCCCATGTCCAAGAACTCATGTTGACTCCCCACAAAATATACTTGAGCTTAATACCTAGGTAAGAATGGTGCTCCAAATTCCTAACACAGTCATGTGGATAAAATTATATAGATCCAACCTTAACTAAAAAATTCCTCCACATAATTGCCAAAGGTTAGATGGGGATATAGAAGGAATACCACCAATGGAGAATATGTAAGCTAAAAAATAGTAGTCATAACCTTCTCCTAAATTCCTTCCATGATGTTTTCTATATAAGGAGGAATAGAGTCATCAAATATAAGGTAAAAGTGATTGTCTCCCAGAAATCAAAACTATTCATGTACCGGTTATCACAATCATCCTCTAAATCATACCAGACATATCGTTCTTGGTTATACTTGTCACTAATGGCATCAATAATACTAGACTACTTATATTCATGTAATATTTCCTTCATATCTTGTTGATATCGATTGATTGAATTATTCATATTTTTTTGATATTGGTTGATTGATTCTATTTGATACAAGTCAATAGAATGGAAAAATGCCATCAAATGTTCATCCCATGTCATATTCCTTAACATTGTCTTACTTTTTTTTT
>ML783248.1:738769-749915 GCA_009831015.1 Picea engelmannii | reverse complement strand
AAGCATGCACTTTCTTTCAAGGCATTTTTTAGATTTTGAGGGTTTATTATGGTCATTTACATGTTTATTATACATGGTTTCATACTTTGAATATCACAAGGGTTCCTTTAATGAGGAAATACCCTTCTCAAACCTCCTTGAGGAAATACACATGAAAACCTCTTTTCCCATTTATTAACTAGGTCCAAGTCTTACTTAGACTCTTCATTCAATTACAATTATTAAATTCAAGATATTTGTTGTATTGTAGAGAAGTTATCTTAGGCATATTCACTTTCTTAGCTTTATGAATTATTCATGACATGACCACTATAGATTTAAGTTTCCACCCAAAAATGGGATATAGTATTAGATCTTTGTTTCAAATCCTTCTTGTCTCAAAGGAGTTGTGGGGATTTATCAACATGCTTCACCTTCGCTTCTCCAGTTTTTATATGAATCAAGATATCAACTAAGAAAAAAATTACAAAGTTGCATAGGAAGGGATGGAAAATCTTGTTCACAAGTCTCTTAAATTTGGATGGGGATTTGCAAAGTCCAAAGGAATCATTAAAAACTCATAATTTCCTTAATGTGTGTGGAAGGATGTCTTAGGAATGTCCACCTCTTTCATCCATATTTGGTAGTATCCCGAGAGAAGGTCCAATTTAGTGAAGGAATTGGCACACAAAGCTCATCCAAGAAATCATCAATAATTGGGATGGGGAAGTTGTCTTTGATGGTAAACTTATTGAGAACATGGAAGTTGAGGCACATGCACCGATTGCCTTATTTCTTCAATACTATGACCATGGGTGACGAGTAAGGGATAGTATTGGGTCAGATGATTCCCTCCTCCAATAGTTATTGAATAATATTTTCCATTTCATTCTTCAATAATTCAAAAGAGCGCTAATAAGGACATATATTGGGTGCTTGGTTTCTTTGAATCAAGGGAATAACATGATCATGATCACCACATGAAGGAGGTAATCCAAAGTTTGTTTCAAATACTTGTTGATGTTTAGTTAGGACCAACTAAAAATCAGGGTGAATGCTTTGTGGGGGATTGTCCATGCCATTAGATGGAATTGAATTGGGAAATAATGCCTAAGTGATCTTTCTTCAAGAGCTTCTCAATATGGTGAGAGATGATAATGGAGGAGACAAAATTGAGCCCCTTTAGTATATGTTTTATGACCCTCCTTAATGAAGTTCATGCATAATTCCTTGAAATCCAGGGTAACTGGACCCAAAGTGCATAAATATTATTTACCAAGAAATACATCACAATGGCCCATTTCAATAGAGAACATGCAAGATTTGAGTTGATAGTTCCCCATTTGAAGTTTCACATTCTCACACTTCCCACCACATTTCATCATACCTCCATTGGCTATCATAATTTGAAAATTATGAACAACATGGACATAAAAATGGGTTTCTTCTACAACTTTCTAATGAATAAAATTGTGGGTCCTACCACTATCAGTCAAAACAATCACATTTTGGTGCTTGATGTAGCGAATCGACTTCAAGGTCTGGGAGATAAAATTGTTGATAAATAATGGAGGGAAATTTGGTGTTCCTCACAAGGAATATATCGAATGGTTTCTTTCTGAGGAGGATGGGTGGATTTCACTAAATTTGGATTGGTAGCGTCTTCCATGGCAATGCCTTCATATGTGTTTGAGTGGGTCACATCAATTTGAAATCATTTATACTTTACATTTATTCCCTTTGAAATACATTTCATCACAACTATAGCAAAGTTGGCATTCTACAACTTCTTCTTTGGTCAACTTGTGGACTCCCAAGGGTTGAGAGGGGGAGGTGGTTGTTATAGGTGCCATAGGGGGGTAGTGAATAAACATTTTTTTTGTACGTTGGCCACCACCTATGCTTCTCTAACTCAATGAGAAGCTCCAAACAAGTTTTTGGGTGAACCATCAAGACCTGTTCTCAAAAACCCTCTTTCAAACCATTGATAAAACATTCTTTGAGAAAGGAATCGATTGTGCTAATTTTGTGGATTGCTAATTACTCAAAGGATACTATAAAATCTTCCATTATGTTTTTTTGGTGCAATTAGATTAACCGACCCAAATAATTAGTTTTTTTCTTCAAAATGAGAATACACGACTTTCACAAACTAAATCCAAGCATTGTATTTTCCAATAGGATTTCTTATGCCATTTACACCATCATTTTTTTATCAAAGTATAATAACCCCCACTCTATGTTTCATCAAGTCATTAGAAATACCTTGGAGGGAGAAGTAGTGTTCCATCTAGCGAACTCAACCTATAGGGTTAGAACCATAAAACTTGTTCATATATACTTTAGGAAGTATGTGCCACATCCAATAGGAGTATTACTCTCTTCTAAGTATTATTGCACTAACAAAATTCATAAATTTTGGATATTCCAACAAAATTGTTTTTAGCTTCCTATTTTGTAAAGGCTAAGGTTTGTAGGGTCCTAAGGACAAATGAATGTCAAGTGATATATCTCTTTGATATACATGAGGTTTTCCAAAAATTGTACTCCACTAAATCTTTCATGACAACAACTAAGGGGGATAAACCATACCCTTATCCATACCACTTGATTACCTAGTACGCAAGAGTGATCTCCTAAGTGATGTTCTTCATGTATTATAACAACAGGATGATTGAGAGACTTATGTAAGCCTAGTTTCAAGTGCACCTAGAGGGATTCCAGTATACTTAAAGGTATGTGGAAGATCGAATTCATATGCAGATTTTTTCTGATGCTATACTAATCAAAGGGGTATTAATAGAGGTATAAAAGGGTCTCCAACTAGGAGACTCTATTTCTATTCTTTTCACGTACTATGATTCCCCAACCATAGGTTTACCCGTTAAAAAATAGATCTACGTGTTTAAATAAAATGGAACACATCTCTATCCTATAATTTTTTTTAATAAAATTTGGGCATATTCTAGCACATGAAAGAGGTTTAATACCACTTGTTACTTTACCACCAAAAACAACAAAACATGAATAAAATTAAAATAAATATAAGTGTGGAAAATCTAACTCAAGGACAATGAGATTAACCATGTAGAATATAACCCTTGTATTGATAATTAAAAAAAAAAAGAGTAATTTTCATGGGCCTTTTTGAGGGGGAATTTTTTTTGAGAACAACTCCAATACAATAAAAATCCTTGCCAAAACATCCCATATCCTACTAGCTCTATACATAGTTTCTCCCTAACTACTTACGACCCTATCATCAATGAGTACCAACCAATTAGTGGACCTTATTTAATAAACATGACCCTAATGTTAGAAAGTTTTAGGGATAAAAACTGTGTATGAATTTTTGAAACATCCAACATTTCAAGTGGACACTCCACCCATCATTGGGGACAATTTTTTCCCTGATGATGGGTGGAGTGTCCACTCGAAACGTTGAACATTTCAAAACTTCATACACAATTTTTATCCCGAAAACTTTCTAACATTATGGCTAATTGTGGAAATCTACATACTCATAAAGAAGACCCTTTTAGATTGAGTATGTTATGATCCTTAACCCAAGAAATCAAATCACAAAAGAGATATCATAAATGATCTATACTTTATTTATCAAAATACCTTTAAGGTAGGGAAACACCTTACAATGATAATTGTATGGAAGGAATCCACTTTTATTCACTTTCCTCTTAAGGTTGGGTGACCTATCAATGACATAAGCTTCAAATGTAATAAATGTTGAATATGTGTTATATTCTTTGCACAATTGTGGGAAACTTTTTTGGGGGGTTTATTCACCAAATTTTTGGGTTGCCTTTCGCCTTTGGCAGTTCAGTGGCGCATGGTATTTAAGCCCATGGTTTTCTATTTTTGGTTAAGGAATTAAGGTTGTAATCTATTACGTCGATGGATTAGGGGTTTTTGGATGACGTAGGATCCTAGATATTGTATTATAAACAATGAAGTTTGGTGATGAATATATTTATAGGTATGGCTCTAAAACAAGTTTTTGTTTTTCTCGTTTGGGTTTCCAGGGTAAATATTTGTGTATATGTGTGATTGAAATTGTTTTCTTTTCTGTGTTAATAATATGTGTTTGCATTGCATTAATGTAAAAGGTTTAAAACTATCAGAGTGATTATTGGTTTTAGGAGGATGCCTTTGTGGCTAAGGGTTTGTCTTAGGTCTGTGATAAGCATTGCTTCAATGGGAGCTATGCAATATCGATTCTTGTGGTGAAAAGAAATGGAAAACAGTTCAAAAATAGAGATTGAAAAATTTAATGGGAAGATTTTTGAGTTGTGGAAGCTCAAGATGGAAGATCTTTTGGTAAACAAAGATCAATGGGTCATTGTAGATCCAGGTACTACACCTATGAGAATGCTAATAGAAGATTGGAAAAATTTGGATCGGAAGGCAAAGAGAACAATTAAGTTTTATTATTATTTAATGTGTTAGGGGAAGCGACAACGAAGGAATTATGGAATAAGTTAGGGGCTTTGTATCAATCTAAGTCCCTAGTAAACAAAATTTTCCTACGAAAGAAGTTTTACAGCCTGAGGATGAAAGATGGAGACTCGGTAACAAAGCATATGAATTCCTTCATACTATGGTAATTCAATTATTGTCTATTGATATTAATATTTCTAGTGAAGATAAGTGTATCAGTTTAAAGTGACTTATACCAGAATTGTGGGATAGTCCAGTTGTGGCCATAGGCAGTAATGAAACTACTTTATGTTTCGATGATGTGGTCTCATACTTGTTTTTGGAGGAGATGAGGAGGAAAAACATGGAAATTTAGAGAACATATGACTTATTTGTAAGAGGATTCTCCCAGGAAAGAAATAAAAATGATTCCTCAAGTGGGATATATGAATCTAGAGGATAATCTAAATCTCCAAGAAAATTCATAAAGGTTGTTTGAGATGTGGAAAAGAAGGGCATTACCAGAAACAATGTAGATCCAAAAGTGTTGATTGAGGTAAGGGATCTGATGATGCCACTTCTATAGAAGAAAAAAACTCTACATATGAAGGAGGGGATGCGTACTTGGATTCTTCAAGCACACATGTAGATCATGAGGCATGGTTGGTTGACTCAGGTGCATCCTTTCATATGAATCCTCAAAGGGAGTGGTTTTGTAGGTATGAAAGGTTTGATGGGGGTGATGTTTTTCTAAGAGATGACTCTACTACCAAAATCGTAGGACGAGTAAAAGTCAAGTTGAAGCTCATGGATGGTAGGATTAGAACACTCTCTGGTGTTTTGCACATCCCAGGATTGGCCAGGAATTTGATTTCTATAAGAAAGATGGACGATGGAGGTCTAAAAACAATGTTTTAAAAGTAAACCTATATGATGGTTCGAGGAGCAATGGTGTCATTGAGGGGAGTTCAAATTGGAGCTTTGTATAAGTTGTTGGGAAGCACTATTAGTGATGAGTGCAACATTTTTTTTTTCTTGAGATTGGAGATGAAGAAAGAAAAAATCCTACAGTCTCTAGAGAAAAGATTATGTTGTGGCATCAAAGACTAGGGCATATCCGAGAGAAGGGTCTTCAAGTACTACATTGTAAGGGTATGTTGAATTTCTCTTTGGATATTGATTTCTGTAAACATTTCTTGTACAAGAAGCATAATCAAGTAAGATTCTCCTTTGGTGCTACAAGGGCAAGGGTAATTTTATAGTTGGTGCATAGTGATGTGTTTGGACCTATGATGATTCTGTCACTAGGTAAATATATGTACCATGTCTCATTTTTAGATGAATTCTCAAGGAATACGTGGATTTAGTTCCTCGAGAAGAAATATTAAGTCTTTGACAAGTTTAAATAATTTAAGGCTCTTGTGGAAAATTAGATAGAGAAGAAAATTAAGGTGATGAGGATGGATAATGGTGGAGAATTCTACAGGAATGAATTTGAGGAATTATGTAGGAAATTTGGTATAGAAAGGTAGAAGAATACACCATACACACCTCATTAGAATGAATTTTCATAAAGGATGAACAAGATGTTGATGGAAAGAGAAAGGAGCATGCTTAGTGGTGTCGAGTTGGGACATGAATTCTGGGCAGAGGCAATGGACACTGGATGTTACCTGGTAAATCAATCACCCTCATCAGTTTTGGATGACACGACTCCACATGAGGTATGGACTAGTAAGAAATCCTCTCTGACACATCTTAGGCTTTTGGTTTTGATGCTTATGTACACATTGTAAAGGAGAAAATGAGTAAGCTAGATAAAAAGGATGAAAAGTGTATCTTTATTAGCTATAAAGATGGTCTATAAGGTTATAAGATTTGGAACCTAGAAATTAAGAAGGTAGTGTATAATCAAGATGTGGTATTTAGAGAAATCAAAGATGTTGTCAAACTAAAAGTCCTACCAAGGGAGGAAGAACAAGAGAAAATAGAGTTTGAGTTGAAGGATAATGAATCCGACTCTACAAAAGAACATGAATTAGAAGAATAAGAGCTTCATACTCTAGTATTGAGGAGATTGGTATAGGAAAGAAGACAACCAAAAAGGTGTACTCCACCAGATTTCCATTCAAATTTTTCTTTGTTTATTATTGATGATGATCCTAGAACTGTTAGGGAGGAAGTGGATTTAGAGGATGGAAAACTATGGAAAAAGGCCATGGCTGAAGAAATGGCAGCCTTGGACAAGAATGAGGCTTGGGATATATTGGAGTTGTTGACTAGAAGAAATCCCATTGGCAAAAAATGGGTGTTTAAGAAGAAGTTGAATGTAGAAGGAAAAGTGGAGAAATACAAATCTCGATTAGTAACAAAAGGTTATTCCTAGGTAGAGGAAATTGACTTTGATGAAATTATTTCTCCTATTGCAAAGTTAACTTCTATTTGATTTCTTTCATCTATTGTTGCTACTTTTGATTTTGAAGTAGAATAAATGGATGTGAATACAACATTTCAACATGAGGAGTTGGAACAATAAATATACATGCAATAGGAAGAAGGATTTGTAGTGAAGGGAAATATATATATGGTAGACAGGTTGAAAAAGTCCCTATATTGGTTAAGACAATAACCAAGGATGTGGTATCAAAATTTGATACTTATATATTGGGACTTGGCTTCACAAGAAGCAAATTCGATCACTATGTGTATTTCAAATGAGTAGGTGATCATCTTATTTATTTGGTTTTGTATGTGGATGATATATTGTTGATAGGAAACAACAAGGAAATTATTGAGGATGTGAAAACTCAGTTGTCCTTTAAATTTGACATGAAATATCTTGGTGCTGTAAATTTTATTTTGGGCATGAAAATTAAAAGAAATCATGAAAACAAGGAACTCTGGTTGAACCAACGAATATATGTTAAGTCAATATTGTGGAGGTTTAATATGTAGGAATGTAAACCTGTCAAGGTCCCTATTCATTTTGGTGTAAATTTATCCATAGATCAATTTTCAAAGAAAGAGGAAGATGAAGAGGACACGCCCCATGTTTTGTATGCTAGTGTGGTTGGTAGTTTGATGTATGCAATCGTTTGTACTAGCTTGTCGAACATTGCACATGCAGTGGGATTTTTGAGAAGGTATGTGTCAAAAATAGGGAAGGAGCATGGGGGGGTAGTAAATAGGGTTTTTAGGTATTTGTGTGGCACTACTACTTATGGATTATGTTTCCAAGGAATAATAGGATTTGATAGAGTGTTGGGAATACATGGCTTTGTTGATGCAGATTGGGCTGGAGATCTGGATGGTAGAAGATCTATAAGTGGGTATGGTTTAACCTATTTGGAGGAGCAATATTTTGGATGAGAAAAACACATCCTATAATGGCACTCTCAACTACAAAATTTGAATACATGACAACCACTCATGTAAGAAAAGAAGCAATATGGTTACAAAGATTGTGTTTAGGTATTCAATTGATACAACAAGATATAAGGATAGATAGTGATAGTCAGAGTGCAATCTTCCTAGCGAGGAACTTAGCTTATCATTCTAAGACGAAGCATATCAATGTTCTGTATCATTTTTTCAGAGACATGGTTGAAAAGAAGAAGGTGCTATTGGTGAAGGCAAACACTTTGGAGAACGTTGCAGATTCATTAACAAAGTCTGTGAGCACTAAGAAGTTATTTTGGTTTAGAGAATCAATTGGTATTTCTACCCTAGATTGTTGATCATGAAAGATTGTGACTCCTGTAGGAAAAGAAAAAAACAAGTGGGAGAATGTTGGGTATGTGTTATATTCTTTTCAAAATTTTAGGGTTTATTCACTAAATTTTTGGGCAGTCTTTCACCTTTGACAGGGGCAATTTTTTGCCTTTTGTAGTTTAGTGGCGCAAGGTATTTCATCCCATGGTTTTCTAATTTTGGTTATGGAATTAAGGTTGTAATATAATCCAGATCAACAGATTAGGGGATTTTTGGATGCCGCGGGATCTTATATGTTGTAAAAAATGAAGTTTGATGATGAATAGAATTAGAGGTGCAACTCTAAAACAAGTTGCTAGTTTTCTCGGTTGGGTTTCCAGGGTAAATCTCTATGTATATGTGTGATTGCAATTATTTTATTTTCCGTGTGAAGAATCCATGTGTGCATTTCATTAATGTAAAAGTTTTAAAACTTACAATAAATTCCACACATATTCCATAAGGAGGATGTCATCCTTTTTTTATAGCTAATAAGAGAATCCTAATCATAAAAACTTCCTAACTATCTAATGGAAAAAACCTCCTAACTATCTAATGGACCTTATTTAATGATGCCGCATTACATTTCATGAATATTAACTACCATAGTGGGTCTTATTTAATAATAAAAAACATAATGGACCTAGTCCACCTTACATTGAATGGACTCCACTTTTATTACTGTAATGGGCCCTTCTCATCCCCATTACACCTCTAGGGAGAATCCCAACATTCCACCCCCCTTAGAAAAACATTTCCCTGAATGCTTATTGTGAGGAGGTAGAACCATGAACTAGGTTCCCATGGATAAGTGTTGACTATAGTGCTGAAGTAAGACAAGGAACCAAGGTCCCTTGTATAAGTGCTAGCCACTATGTTGAAGTATTCCAAAAGGCTCCACCATAAATCTAGATCCCATGTACATGTGTCTATAGCAATGTTGAAGTATCCCATGTCCCATATGTAGGAAATAATTGCAAAAATAAAGTAATCCAATGAGATGATTCATAGACCTAGGTCCCATGTCCAAGAACTCATGTTGACTCCCCACAAAATATACTTGAGCTTAATACCTAGGTAAGAATGGTGCTCCAAATTCCTAACACAGTCATGTGGATAAAATTATATAGATCCAACCTTAACTAAAAAATTCCTCCACATAATTGCCAAAGGTTAGATGGGGATATAGAAGGAATACCACCAATGGAGAATATGTAAGCTAAAAAATAGTAGTCATAACCTTCTCCTAAATTCCTTCCATGATGTTTTCTATATAAGGAGGAATAGAGTCATCAAATATAAGGTAAAAGTGATTGTCTCCCAGAAATCAAAACTATTCATGTACCGGTTATCACAATCATCCTCTAAATCATACCAGACATATCGTTCTTGGTTATACTTGTCACTAATGGCATCAATAATACTAGACTACTTATATTCATGTAATATTTCCTTCATATCTTGTTGATATCGATTGATTGAATTATTCATATTTTTTTGATATTGGTTGATTGATTCTATTTGATACAAGTCAATAGAATGGAAAAATGCCATCAAATGTTCATCCCATGTCATATTCCTTAACATTGTCTTACTTTTTTTTTTCCAGTTCCATTAGGGTTTGGAGGTGGAATGTTTCAAGGGTTGTAGTGCACTGGATATATAGATCATAAGGATAACATATAATATATCACATCAAACCCCTGAAAATCTTCTATCTAATGACATTGGTCTAGTTTCAATATGGGCACCTTGTAAAAATATATATTCTCTGCAATCCATGTAGCTATCATAGAAGAACCTTAAAATAGCTAATTTTAAATCAACGATATCTTCACTTTCTAGACTCTAATTGATCAGGGGATCAAAATTTGCTCAAATTTCAAAGTGCTCGGAATGCAATGAAAACAATGCCATTGTGTTCGTCTCGTCTTCCTGATTCCGGCAGTATATTTACTTCGTCAAATGGACTCCGTATGGAGAAGATATCGCGATCTATTTGCCAGGGCAAACATGCAAAAATTTTGGTGCTGACTGTACAGTCTGTACGGTCTGATGTGGCAGGACCGTACGACTGTACAGGGGTGACGTGGAAGATGTCGGTTGGTTGATAGTTGGCGAGTAAGGAGCTGACACGTGTCCGTTTATGGGTGAATGGTGTGAGGACACGTGGTCCAATCGGTGGGCGCCACGTGTCACTCATTGTTTGGATGATTGGTTTTGTGTAAAATATATGGGAGTCCGCGGGGTTCAACTCCCAGACCTCCCCCACAGCATAGAGCCTTTGCAAATGCCGCCGAACCATTGGACCATAGGTCATATGTTGTAAACTATATGATTTTGATTATATTTGTTTTCAACTATTGTAACCTTTAAACGGGGGGTCAGGCCGGGGCCTAGCCCCAACTCGTGGTTCCGTTACAACATATAACCGCGTATTATAATATGTGGTGCGGGTTTATAAAATATAACCCAAAGTTTATATGACTATTGTAATATGTATAGTGTGCGTGGGGTTTACAATGCGTGGAGCCCCTAGTTGCGGGGTTATGTATTGCCATGTGCCCATGAATTGGAGCGCGGGAGGAGGTTACACCCATTGCAACGAATTAACTACCTATTTGCCAATCCTAAGGTCATATGCGCCATACGCCCAGGTGCCGAGGCGGTTAGGGGCTGGCGCGCCCTTAACCGTTCTACGGTTTTCATCGTTGGCGCGGTTGCGCCCGGTGCTGGGTTTTCACGCTTTAAAATGCATGTGAGCCAGGTTCATTCAAGGAGGGTGCGTTTTGTAGATGCAGAGACAACAAGCTTGAAGGAGGGACTTCCAGAAGGCATAACTTCATTTTTCGACCGATTGAGGTGCCGAAAGAGCCCAGACAGGGGTTTTGGGATGCTGGGAAGCCATTGGAGCAGTCAGTTTGTCAGTTTGAGCATTGTAAGACATGTTTTTGAGCACTTTTTGAGAAATTAATAATAATGA
>ML783248.1:720888-733983 GCA_009831015.1 Picea engelmannii | reverse complement strand
GATTTGCCTCCTTATATGCAGATGTATGCAATTGTTAATGTTGAGAATTTGAAGTTGTATGAGCCTCCATTGATTGATGATCAAGGAGAGCATGTTCAGATTCCTTCCATAGATGATTTTTCTCCAGAGTATCTAACAAAACTACAGGAAGACACCATCCTTGACAGGAGAATGCGAACTTCGAAGCGAGGAAATGTAGAGTATTTGCGAGTTGGTCTTAAAGGGATGAATCAAAGCAAGGCCAAGTGGATTGAGGTTGGAAGGGTGAGGGAACTATACCCTCATCATCACATAGATTGAGATAGTCTTTTGGAGGTCCAAAAGCTTCCCAATGGGGAGGTGTGATCAGGGGATCAAAATTTGCTCAAATTTCAAAGTGCTTGGAATGCAACGAAAATAGTGCCATTGCATCTGTCTCGTCTTCCTAATTCCGACGGTATATTTACTTCGTCAAATGGACTCCGTATGGAGAAGATATCGCGATCTGTTCGCCAGGGCAAACAGGCAAAAATTTTGGTGCTGACTGTACAGTCTGTACGGTCTGACATGGCAGGACCGTACGACCGTACAGGGGTGACATGGAAGATGTCAGTTGGTTGATAGCTGGTGAGTAAGGAGCTGACACATGTCTGTTTATGGGTGAATGGTGTGAGGACACGTGGCTCAATCGGTGGGCGCCACGTGTCACTCATTGTTTGGATGATTGGTTTTGTGTAAAATATATGGGAGTCCGCGGGGTTCGACCCCCGGACCTCCCCCACAGCATAGAGCCTTTGTAAATGCCGCCGAACCATTGGACCATAGGTCATACGTTGTAAACTATATGATTTTGATTATATTTGTTTTCAACTATTGTAACCTTTGAACGGGGGGACGGGCCGGGGCCTAGCCCCGACCCGTGGTTCCGTTACAACATATAACCGTGTATTATAATATGTGGCACGGGTTTATAAAATATAACCCAAAGTTTATATGACCATTGTAATATGTATAGTGTGCACGGGGTTTACAATGCGTGGAGCCCCTGGTCGCGGGGTTATGTATTGCCATGTGCCCACGAATTGGAGCGCAGGAGGAGGTTACACCTGTTGCAACGAATTAACTACCTATTTTCCAAGCCTAAGGTCATATGCGCCATACGCCCAGGTGCCGAGGCGGTTAGGGGCTGGCGCACCCTTAACCATTCTACGGTTTGCACCGTTGGCGCGGTTGCACCCGGTGCTAGGTTTTCACTCTTTAAAATGTGTGTGAGCCAGGTTCATTCAAGGAGGGTGCGTTTTGTAGATGCAGAGACATCAAGCTTGAAGGAGGGACTTCCAGGAGGCATAACTTCTTCATTTTTCGACCGATTGAGGTGCCGAAAGAGCCCAGACAGGGGTTTTGGGACGCTGGGAAGCCATTGGAGCAGTCGGTTTGTCAGTTTGATCATTGTAAGACATGTTTTTGAGCAATTTTTGAGCAATTAATAATAATGATCCATTGGAAGCTAGACCAGGAGATGTAGCCCATAAGAGGGGTGAACTCGTTTATCAATTGTTGTGCTTATGTGTTTATGTTCATTGATTATGTTGCTATCTATGTGTAATTTGCATAAGTAATCATTTAATTTATGTGTTGTAAACTGATCCATTTGCTTTAAACACATAACATTCACTTGCAATAATTTTCAAGTTTTTCAAGTCTTCTTCATTTTTAGATCACTAATTTGGATGATTTTTGTTTTGAACTATGACATTTTTCTAAGAGGAATTCAAATATGCAAATGGTTTCGTCAAAGTATTCTAAGAAAGCTACAATAATTGATTTGAGTGTCACTTCCCTCATTTTCGATCGAAGAAAGAGCTCTGATACCAATTGTTATGATCCTTAAACTAATAAATTGAATCACAAAAGAGATATCATAAATTCTCTACACTTTATTTATCAAAATACCCTTAAGTTAGGGAAACACCTTATAATGATCCTTTTTTGGTGGAAGCAATCTAGTCATGTTCACTTGCCTCTTAAGGTTGGGAAGCCTCTCAATCAGATAAGCTCCAAATATAATAAAATTCATGCATATTCCATAAGGAGGACTCCATCCTTATTTATAGCTAACAAGGGAACCCTAATGATAACAACCTCCTAACAACCTAGTGGACCTTTAATGAGATCAAAAATTACATTTATTTAATACTAATTAATATAATGGGCCTTATTTAATAATAAAAAACATAGTAGACCTAGGCCACCTTATATTGAATGAACTCCACTATTATTACTCTAATGGGCCCTTCACCCCTCTATTTGATCTGAATTGGACATGAAAAGAACAATTGGCTATCAACAATGCTCTAATATGATCACCATGGGCATTGTTTAAAGCTATGGACGATGAAGGAGATCAACTTGTTGGCATGAAGGGCCCCATGCCATCAAAATTGATTTCCATTTTTGTATGTAATATATGTAAATTCAAGTAGTATATCATTGTATGGGAAGTAATAATGATATGTTTATGAGACCTTTTCCATGTGGGAAAAAAGACAAACAAATAGAGAAAATAAAAATAAATGGATTGGAGAGAAGCTGAAGCGTTGGGGATGCCTGACCTTCCTGCTGTCATCTCAGTTGGCTCATTCCTCTAATATTATGTTTCCCCAGCATGAGAAAGGGTTCTTTGGCTGTGAATGATATAAAGAGGTTGCCTAGATGTCACTGAAGAGCATAAAGATGAACCGGAAATCATGTAACTTGACCATTGTTGAATAATAAAGAGCTTGACTGAAGCCAAAAGAATGTTGGTTTTCCTGTTTGGGTTTCTAGGGTAAATTCAGAGTTTATGTGTGATGATTGTTGTGGTTTTATTTGTTTATAAATGAAAAATGGTGTGCATTGTAATTTAGTGGTTGTTTGTGCATGGTTTCAATAAGAAGAACTTCGTGTCATTTGGTTTAAGCTCATTTTATATTACTATGGTTCACGTGGGTTAGTAAGCTAGACTAACATCTCTTTAATCTTACCACACATTGATTATGAAGTTGGAAATTGATGGCCATCTATTTAGAGTAGTTGTTATTTACTTGGGGGTTTCTAATTTCGTTTTTAGAGTTGTTGGGTACATTCTCGACTTTGTTGGGTGTTTTCCTTGCTCATAAATCATAAACAGAAAATATATCAAATTTTAGGGTTTTGAGGGTGTTTATTAGCTTCCCACAAACTATATGCTTGTGTTTCAATTCAGTCATCTATCAATTTCACCTCCATATGTTTTCCTCTATCTTTGGATGCCCAAATCAACTTCAAGACGTCTTTAGTTGATGTAGAATTACCAAAATATCCCTTGGGAATTTTTATGTGTTGTGGGTTACTGAAAGCATCCCCAAAATGTTTTCCTACACAACTGGTTGTCGAGTCCATCCTCCAAACGGTTTTACACACCATGGGTCATCAAATTTTCCCTTCGAACTTTATCCTCAACTGTTGGCTTCCAAATCCCTCTTTCCCAAGTTTCCCCTTCATGGTTGGTTGCTGAATTCACATTTTAACTATTTATTTGAACCTTAGGTCGACCCATTTGAGAAGTGGTTCTTTCTTGGTTGACTTCCACTTCTTCATTTGACTGTCAATCCTTCCTAGTCAACCCAATATTCCCACCTTTTGTCTGTAGTATATTTTGGTTGGTTTGACTTTATTGATCTACCCAAATTTCATCTAATCCAACTTGGTCGACTCAACTTTGATCAAATTCCCTTTCACTCACTTGACTTGAATCAACTTGCATTTTCTGACTCCTTTTTTTACCCAACTTTCATGTGTTTGAATCACCTTACATAAGTCGACTTCGACGCGAATTCCTCTTCATTTGATTGACTCAACTTGGTTGGTTCAGCCTATACAATTATTTAAAAGAGAAAAAAAATTAGTTGTTGAAAGGTTTCGATGTTGGTGAGACATATAGGCTATAATCCTTTCGTTTACAAGTCAGATGGTATCAGAGTAGAAGTTCGAATGCATTCAGTGAGGCTTGTATGTTAAGTACCCATAGTGATTAAAAAATAAGTGGAAAAGAGTTGTTTCCAGGGATAGAGCGAAGTAGAGCATCAAGAATGTTAGGGGAAAATTATGAAGGAGAAGAAGAAGAAGATCCTAGGGTCATGTTGGGTCATTTTGAGCAGAGTTTGGCCACATTGAAATCCATGATGTCACAACTATTGGTAGCGAAGGGAAAGGAAAAAATATTAGCAGAGGCTTTTCATGAAGGCCCTACAAAGGAATAAAATAAGCTAGAGACATAGCGTAATACTGAGCCAAAGATGTGAGAGTGTAATTGATTTTTTTTTCAATTACTTCCTAATTAACTTAGTGATAAAATTAAGAGTTGTACATTTAATTTTAAATCCAAGGTCGTATCTTACTTACGAACTGTCGTGCACCATATATGCAAGTTGTAGTTCTGTAATTACTAATGAGTTGTAGTACTTTTAATGTTACAAGTCTAGATGTCAAAATACTTAATTAAGTCACCAAGCTATCCTACTTTCTAAAATTGTAGGAAAAGAAAATCACATTTGGGAAAAGTAAATCCCTCTTGTGGAAAGTAAATCACACTTTGAGGAAAGTAAATCACAAATAAATAAAGGAAATCACACTTGCAGAAAGTAAATCACACTTGCATAAAGGGAATCACACTTGCAGAAAGTAAACCAAACTTGCATAAAGGAAATCACACTTGCGGAAAGTAAATTTAAACTAATCGTGAGTTTCTCAAGTAAAATGATGACCTGGAATTATTATAATTCTCATACATCTAATGATGATCACGAAATCAAAATAATATCAATCCCAAACTGTTGAAGAATAAAGTTACCACAACTCTAAATGAAAGAAAAATAAAATGAAGTTGTGAGCGGAGTTGCAACAATGTAGCTGCAACACAAAAGTTATTGTGAGTTGTAGCGACACAAGTTGCAACAAAAGAGCTATAACACAAAAGGATGTAATGATGTGAGTCGCGAAAATTAGAGTTGTAGCCATAGATGTACAACACGAAGGCTACAACGATGCAAACAATAAGAGTTTAGAAGCGCATGTGATTAAAAGCTTATGAGGATTGAATCAAGCATCGAGTTGCAACTTAAGGTTGTGAAACTCATGTTATAAAGAAATTTAATATCAACCACACTTGAATGCAATGAACTATTCTACGAATATGGAACTTTAGCAAATTAAGAAAGAAAAAAAACTATGGAATAAAATGAATAGAATTGAAATGCTAGATCCTACTTTGTAATATACAGGAAATACCTGACTATGGAGGGGTCCCTACCCCCTTAGACAAGGAACTGATCTATGAAGAAAAAATAACATGAACGTTCAACACACCATTACATGAACATGAAGAAGAAATGGAATTATATTGCAGAAGTATGAAAATTACAATAACAACTTAATTCTATCACTAGAATAATTCTTCCCCTCAGCTCAAGGGAATCTAGGGTTCTTATGCAATACAATTGATGTTTAAAATAACTAAAAGAGACAAATGGACAACCATAAGGATCAATTTTTCATTCATTTACATTGATATTGTCGAATTTTAGTAAAGATCGAGAATATGTTGACTCAGATCAATTGAGCGTCAGTTGGTAGGAAAACTGATTTCTCTTTTCATTGTCCACTTGTCTTCTATCTCTTTCCTATGTGAGGCATGTTCCCTGACTGTCGGTTGTATTGTTGATGACTATATTGGAGGCCTTTATACTCATAGTTGCAGCAATGACGTCATATTTAGAACTATAAAAGCAGTGTCCTTGGAACTGCAACATCGTTGTCATACTTGGAGTTGCAACAATGGAGAGTGCAACTAGAGTTGCATAAGTTGTATTGTGCTCAGAGTTGTAGCAATGAAGAGGAATTGTAGATGCTATAAGGAGTTGTGACTACTGCATGGAAACCATTGTAATTATTGTGTATATCAGTGTTAGTGCATGAACGTAACAAGTTTCTTAAAAAATATGCAAGAATAACATAAAAATGGAATATGGGGAAAGATTCATACCTTGATGAAAAAGTGCTACAAAAATGGATAAGGAAGGTGTCAAAAAGTTAATGATTAGTGGAAAATGATAAGGAAAAAGGTACTAGATAGGCGCTGAAAGTATGGCAATTTAGGCACCTGTCATCTCCCCCAACACAAAATTGTTGCATGTCCCTATGCAACCAACAATCACTCAGAGTTAGAGGAATCAAGGTGACCATGGAGGTCAATGACACAACAAACTACTTCTCATGCTTCCTTCTTATTTTCACTAGTGTCATGCTCTGCTGTGACTCCTGTGTTTTATTCTAGTTCCCATTTTTTTTGGTTTAAGTGACCTCATCAATTAACATAAAATGTGGCCTGGACAACTACTTCCCTTTTTTCTTTAATTTGATTTTTTTTTTTTTTTTTTNAATCCTATGAAGGGTTCCCCTACAACAAGAGGACTTGTTGCAGTGTAACCTTATTTCTCAGGTGCCCTTTATTAATCAAGCTCATGCTTCAACATTTATATATTGAGCTACAACTTCCAGTTCTTCATTCTCAACATTTTTTTTTGTTTGACCAAATATGCATAAATAGGTTAGGAGTGTGGGATGCTTACCTAGGATGTGACAATAAGCTTCCTTTGAGGCTCAATAGTCTCAATTTTTTATTCATGTTTCCCTAGTTCTTGTGCATTAGCTGAGTCATCTCCACAAGTGTTTTCTGTTGGATCATCAAACTCTTCTGCTTCACATTCTTCCTTGTTTGATTCCTGTGAGTGGGAAGTTCGTCCCCCAAGAGTGCCTCCTACTGGTTCTTGTGTAACAATAGTGGGCTTTGGTTCTAATTATTCCTTCTCTTCTGGATTGGAATTTGTTTAATCAAGAGTGCCTCTTGTTGGTTCGCATGGGTCAAAAAGAGCCTCTAGTTCCTATGGAGGAGCATGTGGATCGATAGAGTGATCTAGTTCTTCTTTTTGAGATTCTTGAGGCTTGACGGAGTGTTCCTGAAGGGTGTTGTCTGTTGGTTCATGAGGAACAACATGAGCCTCTTCCCGTGATTCTTCCTTTTGTGTTGTATCCTCTGCATCTCGTGCAACTAGTTCCCCAGAAGGAATCTCCACTGGTTCTTGTGGGATAGTGACAGATTTTTATTTTTGTTCTTCTTCATCCAAATATGTATCAAGGAGGGAGATAAGCGATTCTCCTAGAGTTATGTTTTCTAGTTCTTGTGTGTCAGCAAAGGCCTATGTGTATATTCCCTAATTGGATTCTAGATTAGTGTCCTTCGATGTTGCTTGTGTGTCAGGGAAGGGTTTTATCTCTATTGTTTCATCCACTTCATGTCATTTCCCTCCACTGGATCTTGTGGTTCAACGGAGGGTTTTATCTCTATTGCTTCACTTGTTTCCAGGTTGGCATCCTCCTCTGCTTCTTCTTTATTTTAGTAGGTTTTCATCTCTTACGTTGAGTTGTAGCTGTATGGATTATTATTCATTTATTTGGAACGGGGGTTTGCCTCTTTTTAAAACCTCTAAATCTCTTTGTAGGGGGTTTGGTGGTGGTTACCTCAACATTTCTTTCATAGACTTCCTTAGTCGAAGTTTCAAAAAGATATCCCCTTTTCCTAGTTGTCCTTCTAGATTTCTTTGGTGTAGGATTTGCAGTTGATGGGATCAAAGTATCCATGACACTATTACCCGGTGGAGGAGTTTCAACCACAGCCTCTTCGAGTGCTGAAAGTGTGGACATTTCTTGTTGGGATTCTTGAAGTGCATCCACTTGTCTCTCTGAGAGTATAACAAGTGGTTGAATGATGCTATTCCAAGTCTGACCTTCACTATGCAGGGTACATTCCACCAAGATATTGATAAGGCCATGGTGTGAGATGACATCCCTAGAGTTCTTTTCCCTTTACATGAGTGTTGTCATTGTCTATGACATCATGAATATGAAGTGTTGCATATTAATGGGTCGGTTATGTCGAAGATGATCCACAAGTCAAATGTGTTTGACGTATATGGCCCTGTAGCAACCTTCAAAGATGAAATATCATTGCATGAATATAGCTACGTCTTTCCAGAGGTGTGGCATAGACCGTCATTTTAATCTTTTTCCTTTCTTCACTAAGGCCTCTCTAGCTTCAAGGAATTGCCTCAAAATTTTAGGTTGGGAGGTCCTTCTGGTGTACCATCTCTCTCCTATCCTTGGTAAACCAATGAATTATGCTAGTGTCTCTTCAGTGAATTCTACCTAAGAACCTGTTACCGTGGAATGTTCGAATATGTAATTAAAATAAAACTCCAAAGCTACTTCATCGTCATATCCTTGTTGGAGTTGCACATATTCCATCCAACCGACCTGTTGCAAAATTTCTTGAATGTGATCATAGGCCTCGAGTAACAATTATTTTGTAAGTTCCCTATGTATCAATGATCCCCCCATGGTTCCTTCTTCTTGCTAACTCTGATTTCTTGTGTTTGCATGGGAGATGTGTGTTAATTGGGTGGGGAATTTGGAATTGTGGAAATAATGGTGGTGGATATGGTAATGCAAGGTCACATATATGGAAATGATGGTGTAAGGTGTCAGTTATGGTGGAATGATAATATAACACATGCCATTTAAAACTACTCATTACACATTTTGATTGAAACTCATACTTGTAGATTATTAACTCACATGGTTGTATGAGCATGGTGTTGGTGGAGTTGTGGCAGCGAATATGAACTCACATGTATGGGATTAACCAGAGTTTCAACATCGGGGTTACTTATCTCATCCACCTGAAGTCCAGTAATGGAATAACACATAAGGTGAAGGATGCAAGAGAAATCACAACAACGCGAGTTTTGACAACAGAGATGCAACTCTAAGAGTTACAACAACCAATGGTGTGGCCTCAATGGTGTAGACGGGAATTGCAACATCGTTGGTGTGGATGAAAGGTGTGGTGAGAAGTAAAAAAGTAAAGTAAATCTGCAATTGGAGTTGCAACAACATGATTTGCAGTAATAGAAGCGAGAGGGGAGAGGTTAGAAAATGAAGTGGAGTTGCAACAACATGATTTGCAACAACAAAAATGAGAGGGGAGAGGTTAAAAAATGAAGTGGAGTTGCAAGTGAAGTTGCAACAACGGAACTGAGAGGGGAGAGATTTTCAAAATGAAGTAGATGTGCAAGTGGAGTTGCAACAATGGAAATGAGAGGTGAGATATTTGAAAAATGAAGAAAATATGTAAGGGGAGTTGTGGCAAAGGAAGTTGTAGAAACATGGATAGTTGCAGCAAATGGAGTTACAACAATGGGAATTGTAGCAACAAAAATAGTTGCGGAAAAGGGAATCACAACAAAAGGATTTGTAGCAAAGGGAATTGCAGCAAGAAGAATAGTTGCGACAAAGGGAACAATTGCAACAAAGGGAATTTCGACAACGATAATTGCAACAATGGGAATAGTTGTGGCAAAGGGAGTTGCAGCAAAGGGAATTGCAACAATGGGAATTGTAGCAACAGAAATTGAAACAATAGGAGTTGCAACAATAGGAGTTGAAATAATGGGAAAATTTGCAATAAAGGGAGTTTCAACAAAAGGAGTTGTAGCAAAGGGAACTGCAACAACAAGAATTGCAACAACATTGTTCTCCCCTACATATACTGAAAAAAAAAAAAATAGATTATTAGAAAAAAATAAGGCTTAGTTACAATTTGTTGAGAAGAATCTTGACATAACCATCACGAAACCATGAAGTTCCCTTATTATTATTATTTTAATGCACCAGCTAGGCTAGTTTTCACAGTTTTTTTTTAATAGAAAATAAAATTATCCATTTGGGATTCGTTCTTCTAGAATGAGTTCCAGATCATTGTCGGGCCATCCATTTGTAATCTTCCTAAAAAAGGCTTCTCTTTATAAGGGTCGATGATATAGGTGAAGTCTATGTCCATTAGCCATTAAAGGAATTTTGTCTTCATCTATGGTATGTAGTTTGATGTCCCCACTATCATATACTATATCAATCTTGTATGGACCGAGCCATCTGGTGTGAAATTTTCCTCTGAATTCCTTGAACCTAGAAACACATAATAATGCCCAGTCTTAAGCTTTTAACTTATTTTTCTTGATAAAATTGTCGTGCCATCTGGCCCTTTGATGTTGTATCATTTTGGCTCGGTACAGGGCATCTTGTCATGGCTCGTCCATCTTGTTAATTTGAAGTAGTCTTTGTTTTTGAGACTCTGATAGGTCCAACCCAAGTTGTACTACTATCCTAAGTGTTTGGATTTCTATCTCAATGGGCAGTAGTACTCTTTTCCCATATACTAACTTATAAGGTTTGCATCCTATAGTAGTTCTCCAAGTTATTCCGTGGGCCCATAAAGATTTGGGAATTCTATCAGCCCAGTCCCTGAGATGCAACTTGATGGTTTTGGTGATGATGGTCTCAAGGATATTATTATTCCCTTCTACTTGTCCATTTTCTTGTGGGTGATATGCTGTTGTTACTCTGTGCTTGATTTTATAGTTTTTCATCAGATATATGAAAATTTGTGACGTGAATTGAGTTCCTTCGTCGGTCACTATCTCTCATGGTATTCTGAACCTTACCAAGATCTCTTCATTGAGAAACTCCATTACTGTCTGTTTGGTTGCTATCAAAAGTTGCTTTTCCTACATCCATTTTGTGACATAGTCTATACAAACGAGGATGTAGGAGTCTCAATGGCAAGGGGGATTTATTGGTCCCACAAAATCAATGACCCATTTGTCAAAAGGTTCTAACACCATCTGTAGTTGTAGTAGAATTTCACCTGTTTGTATGGGTCTATCCATGTGTTGACATATGTTACACCTCTTCACATATTCTTTGGTGTCTTTGAAGATAGTGAGCCAATAGTACCTCTAATGGAGTGCCTTGTACCCAGTTCTCTTATCATCCAAATGGCCCCCACATGGCCCATCATGACATGATTTTATTATCTAATGGATTTTGTCTTCTCGTACACATTCTTATGATAATCATATCAGACCCACTATAAAAGAGACAACCATCAATCCATGGAAATATTTCTCTTTTCCTGACTATACTTTGTCATTATTTGGGAGTCAGATGATGTGGAAGCTTTCTTATAGCCAAAAAGTTAGCAATATCTACAAACCAAGGCGGATTAGTAGATGTTGCAAAGAGATGCTCATATGGAAAGAAGTTTTCTATTGGAGGTTCATTCTCATTTGATGTTATTCTAGAAAGAAAGTCAGTAACTACACTATATTTTCTTGGTTTATTTAAGATGGAAATGTCAAATTATTATAATAAAAGAAACCATGTAGTGACACTGCCATTGGTGATTGGTTTATTCATTAAATATTTAATAACAACATGATTAGTATGTAAGATTATGAGATATCTGGTAATGTAGTGCCTAAACTTGTTTATTGCATGAATAACAATAAGAAACTCTTTTTCAATTACCATATAGTTTAATTCTATGGACAAGAGATTATTATTGACATAGGAAATTGCATATGGTTACTTTCCTTCTAGTTTCCCTAGAAAAACACCAATGGAGGTGTCCGATGCATCTATGGAGATGTGGAATGGGTGGGACCAATCAAGTCCTTGTAAAAAAAGAGCTTTAGACACTTTGATTTTCAATTCATCAAGCACATGATGGCATGAATTTGTCCATAATGTAAGTTTTAAGCCTATGAAGTAAAGCAATGCATATAGATTCTTAAGCAAAACATAATTTAATCATTAGCTCATACACAGAGTACACAAAGATTTTATACCGGAAACCCTCAACCGGGAAAACCTTTCTTATATTCATTATATCGAATTTCACCATTCACCACACAATATATACAATGCTTTTAGGTATTTCATAGATACCAAAACCCTAATCCCTTAATCTGAGATTAATTTAGTAAACCACTAAAAATAGCAAAACCCACTAAAAATAACAAAAACCGCCCAAAAAAAATATTTTGGGGCATTGCCCTAAACGCTGGGTGTAACCAGGGGAGGGGGGAATACCTGCCCTCCCTTGGGACCCCCTTAGGAAAGCACCTGAAACACATGACACAATGATCACTACTACGAGGGATCGTCAGACGCAGTTGTCGAATCTGACATGCCCACACACACACATGCAAAGAATATAACACATACCCAACATTCTCCCACTTGTTTTCTTTGCATCCAGGCGTCCATAGGATTATATATAGTCAACAATCCAGGGTAGAAATTCCCATTGTTACTCTACACCGAGATAAATTTTCTATGCTCATAGAATTTGTCAATGAATCTGCAACATTCTTCAAAGTGTCAACCTTTTCCAGTAACACCTTCTTTTCCTCAACCATGTCTCTCACAAAGTGATACTGAACATCAATATGATTTGTCTTTGAATGATAAGCTAGGTTCTTTTCCATGAATATTTCACTCTGACTGTCACAATCTAATCTCACTACTTGTTTTACCAACCCAATACATGAACACAATCTCTGTAACCATACTGCTTCCTTGCTTTCATGAGTGTCTTCCATGTATTCATCTTTTGTAGTTGAGAGTGCCACTACAACCTGTCTTTTGCTCATCCAACTGATTTCTCCTCCAAATAGGTTAAAAACATACCCACTTGTAGTTATTTTGTGATCCAGATCTCCAACCCAGTCTGTATCAACAAAGCCATGTATGTCCACCACTCTGTCCAATCCTGGTCCTCCTTGGTGGCACAATCCATAATTGGTAGTGCCACACAAATACATGAAGACCCTCTTTACTGTTGTCCAATGCTCCTTCCTTGGTTTTGACATATACCTCCTCAAAACTCCCATTGCATGTGCAATGTCCAGTATAGTACAAACCATTGCATACATCAAACTTCCAATTGCACTGCCATACAGAACATGGGACATGTCCTCTTCTTATTCCTGTGTCTTGGGACATGTTGGGCCCCAACAACTCCCCTTATATTTTTACAAAATTTAAAGGGCCCCTATTAAAATCTTGATAATTATAATGAGCTACAGAATCAACCTTTTCAAATAGTTCCATTCATTGGCTTGCTTTGAGACAAACTTAAGA
>ML783248.1:647426-682669 GCA_009831015.1 Picea engelmannii | reverse complement strand
CTCATGTATATTCATTTTTTATTAATATAATTCTCTGATTTATGGAGCAAAAACTTTCTCTCATCTCTTGAATATCAACAAATTGCATGTGTTCAATTTAACTAGAATTCTAGATCTATTGGGGTTTTTGCAGGAATTCTACATCATGTATGTGCCATCTCATCAACTACTTGTCTCAACCATGTACCCAACATGTACCTCAAACATATAGCAAAGACATACACCAATATAACCATCAAAAGTTATCTAACAATTCGTCACTCTATCCATAACAAATACCATAAGCCCTTACATCAAAACATGTGCCACAACCTCACTGTTATGTAGCATCAAGCTAAACCAACAACTTCAACAACACATCACAACCAAAATACCAATACCCATATGCCAAATACCAACAAAAAAATACCAATTGTATCCATAAAAAAATTTGATATATGCAACAATACTGAACATCCAATACCATCTCAAGAGCTAAACCATAGATCACAAAACATACCTCAAACAAGATGTGCCATATCTCTCATAAATAGACCACAACCATGTTGTTGTTGCTATTTTTTTGCCGCACTTTTTCTGCCGCGATTTTTCTACCATGATTTTTCTGTTGCACTTTTTCGGTCATGATTTTTCTGCTGTACTTTTTCTACCGTGATTTTTTTGCCGCACTTTTTCTACCGCACTTTTCTTGCCGCACTTTTCCTACCACAGTTTTCCTACTGCACTTTTTCTGCCTCACTTTTCCTGCCACACTTTTCCTGCCACATTTTTCTCTATCAATAAAACCTTCCCAAATAACCTTTCACAAAATAGATATTCAATAATATTAAATAGGTTCAAGTATATTTAAATGAGAGAGACTTGCCTCTTATTTATACTTTCATGTAGAATCGTCAAGGGGTTATCTTTTAACCATATTAACCCACTTTCCTTATTTTAGGGTTAACCCACTTATAACCACTTGTCCACTTAACTTAACCACTTTCCATAATTAGTAATTTCTCCATTAACTTTATTATTTAAATAATTTCTTTTGCATCCTCTTTGACTTATAATACACTCATCACTTCACTTTATTATTTAAATAATTTATTCTTTGCAAACACTTTGACTACCTTGACCTTTTGGGGCTCCTAGATGACTCATGAGGGTTCTCCAACTTCACATGGCCATAAATATCTAACCGTGAGGAGTTATGTGACGTTCCACATACCACCGGAAATGGAATGACATGTACTATCCAACTAGAATAGTATTACCTGAAAATATATAAAAAATCATACCATTATCCATAAAAAATACTTGGGTCTATTACCTAAACCTTTGTGCTACCAGAATTTCTTCAAGGGTTGACATCAATGAAAACCAACCCAAATAATCAACAATATCCCCCTTTGGCATTGATGGAAACACTCTGATGCAATATTGACGTCATATCACTCATTCTCCCCCTCTGACCATGCCTCTGTGCTCTTTCTCCAATCATTTACCTTTGCATCTAATAAATCTCTCCCCCTTTGTCATGAATGGAAAATGTATCTTTCCATCCGAGGCTACGCCCCCTAACTAAACTCTTCCTGAAATTGATTTCCCAACCTGAACTATCCTCTTTATAGTGCTTCCTTGTGTAAATATAAGACATATAAAATAACCATTCAAAAGCATTCATTTTGGAGTAGAAATTACTTCGTGTCTCTTGCAAGATACTAAAAGGCTTCCCTTGGAAGCAGTTTTGTAAATATGTCTACCACTTGTTATTTTGTGCCCACATATCCAACTTTGATGTTCTTGTTTGCATCCTATTCCTGTTTAAAGTGATACTTTATTGGAATGTGCTTCGTCTTGGAGTGCATCACCGAGATCTTTGAGATATTGATGGCGCTTATATTATCACAATAGATTGGAATGGGCTCATCATACTCAACCTGTATATCTATTAGAGTTTCTTTCATACATAGAACCTGTGTACATCATGTCGTTGTTTCAATATACTCTACCTCGACTGTAGATAAGGATACTGATGATTATTTCTTGCTTAGCCATGACACTAAACACTCACCCAAGTAGAATTCTTCTCCACTGGTGCTTCGTCGGTCATCAACGCAACCTGCATAATCTGCATCTGTGTAGGAAATAAGTGATATATCCTTTCCTTTTAGATACCATAATCCAAACTCTTTTGTTCCTTTGAGATATCTGAAAATCCTCTTCATTGCTATGACATGTGTTTCCTTTGGTGTTGGTTGAAATCGTGCCACTTGTCCAACTACTTGCATTACATCTGGTCTGGATTTTGTCACATATAGTAAGATGCCAATCATTGAATTGTATTTCCTCTGGTATGTAGACTTTGAATCATCAACTTTTCTCAACTTGCAATTGGTTTGCATAGGAGTGGTAACTCGTTTGCAATCTCCCATTCTGAACCTCTTTAGCATTTCTCTAATATACTTAGTTTGAGAAATAAAAATTCCTTGGTTGCTTTGACATATCTAAAGACCCAAAAATAAGGATAGTTCTCCATGTAATGACACTTCAATTTCATTCTTCATATCCTTTGCAAATTTCTTTCTTAACCTGTCATCATTGCTTCAAAAAATAATATCATCAACATAAAATTCAATTAATAAAATACTATCTTGAGTTACCTTAATGTAGAGGTTGTTGTCTACACTTCCTTTTCTGAACCCTTCCTGTTGTAGATATTTATCCAGTCTAGAGTACCATGCTCTAGGAGCCCGTTTCAGACCATACAATACCTTATTCAATTTACACACATAATTTGCGTTCTTTGACAATTGAAATCCTTCTAGTTGTTCAATGTAGACTAATTCTTCAAGTTATTTACATCCATCTGATATACTTTAATATTCTTGGAGAAAGCATAAGCTAAAACAAATCAGATTACTTCCATTCTGGCAACTAGAAAAAATGTCTCTTCAAAGACAATTCCTTTAGCCTGTGCATATCCTTTACATACCAATCTAGCTTTGTTCCTTGTAACATGTCCATATTCATTCAATTTATTTCTAAATACCCACTTTGTGCCAATCAAATTCTTATTCTTTGGTCTTGGAACTAATTCCCAAGTGTCATTCTTCTCTATTTGATCCAATTCTTCATCCATGACCTTATTCCCAAATTCATCCTTGCTGGCCTCTTCAAAACTATTTGGTTCAATCATAGATGAGAGTGCTAGGTGTGTTTGTTTTGGTGAACATATTCTTCTTCTAGTCTCAACTCATGCATCTTTGTTTCCAATAATCTGATCTGAAGGATGACTCTTCTATACTCATTTGCTAGGTGTCTTTGGAGGAACTTGTTGAACTTTCTCTTCTACTTCTATCTGATCCTATTTATCTTCCCCTTCTACTTCTTCTTCATCTTCTGCTTCTTCTTCATAAAGTTGTTCCATTGATTCATTTTCTTCTTCCTTTAATTCCCGTCCACCTATTTCATCAATTGTTACATTTATGCTTTCCACAACTTTGTTCAACCTTAGATTGTAACACTTGTATGCTTTCCTTGTACTTGAGTAACCAACAAGTAATCATTTTTCCACATGAGAGTCAAACTTTCCCATTCTGCCATCTTCTCTTTTGATGTAGCATTTGCTTCCAAATACTCTGAAGTGCTTCAAATTTGTTGGTCTTCCTTTCCATAGCTTGTAGGGAGTTTTTTCAGTGTTGTTTCTGAGCATTAATCTATTTGGAATGTGACCCATTGTATGCGCTGAATGTGTCCAAAATATATCTGTCAATTTGGAATCCATTAACATTGTTCGAGCCATTTCCTATACTTTCATGTTCTTTCTTTCAACAACTCCATTCTGTTGATGTGTCCTAGAAACTGAGAATTGCTTTTTTATTCCATGCCTGCTACAATAGTCCATAAATTCCTTTGAAGTGAACTCTCCTCCATTATCAGATCTCAAACATTTGATTTTTGAATCCATTTCATTTTCAACCATTTCCTTGTAGACCTTGAAGTTTTCAAAAGCTTCTGACTTATTTCTAAGAAAGCAAATTGCAGTCATTCATGTATAACCATCAACTAATAACATAAAATATTTCTCACCTTTTAAACCCTTTGTTGTAGTTGGTCTAACTAGATCAGTATGCACGATTTCTAGTGGTCTTGTCACTGAATATTCCTTTGATTTAAACCTAGTATTTATTTTCTTTCCTTGTTGACAATGTTTGCATAAAATGTTGGTTGGTTTCATAATATGGGGAATTTCTCTAACTTCTCCCTTTTTAATGAATTTGACAAGGTTATCAAAGTGTATGTGACCCATTCTTCTGTGCCATATCCATCTTTCATCTTCCTTTCCTAGACAACACTTTTCATTTCCAATTTCACTTAATACATATATGTTGCTTGAAGTTCTTACAGTTGTTGCAATCAATTTTCCCAAACCTTCTATTCTTATCTCACATTTTTGTGAATCGAAAGTAACTTTATGACCTTGGTCACACATTTGAATCACACTTAGAAGATTATGTTTCATATATTCTACTAGTAGAACATTTTCTTCCTTGGTATTCTTGTTTCCAATTTTCATTGTTCCTTTTCCAACGATTTTAGCTGAATCATCATTTTCGAAGGAGACTGATCCATCTCTTTCATTTCTTAATGTAAGAAACATGTCTTTATCACATGTCATGTGTTTTGAACAACCACCATCAACATACCAACCACGTTTCTTTTGCTTATCTTTTAGAGAGAGAGTGCATTCTTCATTTCTATATTGATTCTTCTTTCTTATCCATATTCTCTTCTGAGGTTCCTATCTATGACTGTTGTTGTTTTGTTGTGGTTCTCTAGGAGGAACTGTGATTCTGCAATCTTTGGCCATGTGTCCAAAGGTGTTACACTTGTAGCATTCTGCTTCAGTTCTCAATGATTCAAACATGTTGTAACTTCTTCTCTGTGTTTCACTGGGCCTTCTTAGATAACCCTTTTGGGTATGACTTTCAAAGTTGTTTATTTTCCTACTGTTAGTTGTGCAATTCATAGCTTTATGTCCAAAATTATTACATGCATAACATAAACCAAAAAACATAGTTTGATACCTAGGAGTTGAAGATATTCTGAAAGGAGTTTCTCTTCTGAATCCTTCTTCATACTAAGGCCTATCTGTAGGTCGTTGATTCTGAAATATGGATCTTCTCGGTGGAGGAGTGTCCCTATAATATTCTTTGTAGGTTTTCATATCCCCTTTTCTTGTTTCTCCATAGCTTTTTGGATATGTTTCTTGTTCTGTTGTTTTGGAGCTTGATCCCTTTTCTTTTTGATTGTATCCAATTTCAGACTTGTCATGATGAGTATTTTGACTGCTGATAATATTATCCAAAAATTTTGAGCAGTTCTGCATATTTTTCTCTTGAAGATCCTTTCTTAATGTGACAATCTCTACTTTCAAATTTCCAATGATCCTGTCTCTTTCTTCTAGCTGTTCTTTGAGTACTTCTTCAATTCTTTTATCTTCTTCTATTTGAACCTTCAAATTTGTGATCATTTGTTCTAGTTCCCAAGTGTCTTCTTTCTTGTCTAGTTCCTCTTGTAGCTTCTTGTTTTTCTTCTTTTCTCTTCTTATAACTTCTATGGCACACAACAATTCTTCTCGATAGTGAACTTATGCCTCTTCGTATTCTTCTTAGGTGTCTTATTTATCAGACTCTTCTACTTCCATGAATAGAACTCGTTATGTCTCACTGCCACTGACTTCATCTTCATCTGATGAGGATATGTCTTCTTTGGTGCATAAGCTTTTCTTGAAAGATTTATTTATGGTTCTTTTTCCTTTATATGTTTGTTTTCTATTTGAGTAATCTTCATCATTCCTATTATTTTTCTTATAAGGACATTTGTTAGCAAAATGACCAATACCATCACAATTAAAACAAATCAATGGAAACTTACCTTATATCTATCGTTGGTTCCTTTATTCAATATTTTGACAAAGTTGGTCGTTTCTTCATCATCTTTTGAGATGTCACTGCTACTTCTATGTTCTTTTTCCTTTTTCTTTCCCTTTTGCTTTGACCTTTTGGATGCTTTAAAATTCAATAGTTGCAGAGTAATGGAGAAATTCAATCCTTTTAAACCACAAATGATCTACCTTTCTCCATGATGGAGAAATTCAATCCTTTTAAACCACAAAATGCAAGTGTTATATCAATGCCGCATTATGATCCAATAGTTGCAGAGTAAATAAACAATGAACAAATGAGAAATCATACACATACACAATACACCAATGTTTTACGTGGAAACCCAAACCGAGAGAAAACCACATAATGATTTTTCTTATATGTATTTAAGAGTTACATTCATTACAAGCACCAACTTCCTTTGTTTTCCATCTGCAACTGGAAGGAGGCTCCAACCCCCTAGTTTCTCAGGCTACAACCTAAGGGAAGATCCAACTCCCCAATTCTCTGGCTACAACGAGAAGGAGGCTGCAACCCCCCATGTTCTCCGGATACAACCGGAAGGTGGCTACAATAACCTATCCTTTCCCCATTCAACCACCCTAAAATATAAATTCCAAATGTAGACAACCTGTCAACCTATCATTGAATCAACTTTTGCACAAGGGGCACATCTGTCCCAACTCATCACCTTGTGGGAGCCCAATCATGTTGGTACATAAGAAAGATGGAATCTAGTGACTCTGCATTGATTATCAAGCCCTAAATAAAATCATAGTAAAAAACCGATACCCGATTACCTAAATCAACGACCCCCTTGATCAGCTCATGGGGGGCAAATACTTTAGTAAGATTGATATGAAGTCTGACAACCACCAGGTCCCAATAGAACAAATAGATGTATGGAAGACCACCTTGAAGTCAAAGGAAGGTATTTTTGAATGGTTGGTCATGCCCTTTGGTTTGAAAAATTCTCTAGCCACTTTCATGAGGATGATTGACGATATCTTGCAACCATTTACTAATACTTTTGTAGTGGTGTATCTGGATGACATTATCATTTACAACAAAACTTGGGAATGTTAAGCCCTAAATAGTGGCTAATTACCCATTAATTGGGGCATATTACATTAGTAATGTTATTTTATTTATGTCGTCTTTAGTCCATTAGTTGTAATTATACCTCCTAGTCTCCTATATATACCAAGGAGACATTTTCATTTGAAATCATCTTGTATTTGAACATTTATGTGGGCATAAGGAGGTTTCCCCCTCGAAGAGGCTTATTATATGAATTTATCTCTTTTTTAAGGTGTTGATTACTTATTATGGGTATTTTCTATGCTATTTTGATATTTGGTTTCTAACATATGGTATAAGAGCACAAGGTCTTGGGGTTTCGCTGCTACATATGAGACACCTTGGAATTTTCACTATAAATTGTTTTCTACAATGACTCAGAAGGAACGTATTGGAGAATATTTACTAGATAGATCAAGGTACGTTGGGTTAAAATTTCATCTCCTGAGGCCTTATACTTTCAAAGATACAACCTTTGTAAGATAGGGTTATGGAATCATCCTGAATTGAGTCATTGCGGAATTTTCACTATAATTTTTTTTATGTAACATTTCAGACCCTGAAATATGGAGGATATTCACATAAATTAGTAAGGTATCTGTGGTAACAATTTCATCTTCTGATTCATCTTACATTTATAGATACACCCTGTGGAAGATAGAGTATCTAAATAGTCCTATTGACTAGTGTCAAGAAGGTGTTTCGATAAAACAATCATAAATTCTTCCTAGAGTATCAAAATTGAGTGACACTAGTTGCATTGGATAGTGGAAAGACCATAGTAGTTCTGGTACGAGTTTCATAGTTTTATATCAATTATTCTGTGTGGGGCACGCTATACAAGTGAGATCTCCTAGAAAAGCCAAAAATCAACAAGTTGTGGGGAAGTTACCATAAATTCTACTTGGAAGATCCAATTTTGATTAGACCTGTGGAATTGCAGAGAAGAAATATCAGAGAGCTACAAAATAGAAAATTCCATTCTCAGAAGGGCCAAAATTTTGGAGATACAATAAAAGGAATATTGTCTAGAAGAACCACCTCAAAATCAAGGTTTAAAGTGATACTTGGCCAACATGCCACCAAAAAAGGGAACTTCTACACCAAATAAGCCTCCAGAAAATCCTACTTGGACTCTCGATGAAGGTGAAGAAATGCATAGGGACATAAATGATTTATAAAAGAAGACACTAACAAAAGATGAACTACAAGAGATGATGGATTCAACAAAAGATAAGTTGGAGGCAATAAATACTAATATCAAAGGTTTAAAAGGGGATATCATGGAAGGGATTGAAAAAATTCCTAATAGAGAGGACACCTGAAAGTGAAAATGTATTCCATGAAATTCATGATGAGGACACAAGGAAGGTGAATCAAGAATGGAGAAACTCCAACTTTGGGTTGAATACCAACCACGTTCCTAAGATCAATATGAGGAAGTTTGATGGCAAGGACCCAATCACATGGATACTTCAAATGGAGCAATTATTTGATCTACATAATGTTCCACATACACAAAAGGTACGAATTGCTTCTTTATATTTAGAACCCAATCAATTTGTATGGTATCGATGGCTTTGTTCTCATAAATCACTCGTCACTTGGACAATTTTCACAGAAGAAATGATAGCACACTATGAAGATACAAGGAGCAATACCTTCTTTAGCCAATTGATAAATCTCAAGCAAAAGGGTTCAGTTACAGATCACATTGAGAACTTCCAAAGATTGAATATAAAGGTAACATATATTCTAGATGAGCACTTGATTGATGTATTCATAGGAACTTTAAAGGATAACATTCAACATGAGGTTCACCTTTGGGAGCCCAAATCATTGGAGAATGCATTTAGGGTGGAAAGAAATGTTGAAAGTAAAAATATGGCTAGGGATACTAGAAGAACCAATCCTAACATCTATAGAGAGAATAATGCAACTTCTTCTAAAACACCTCAATCTACAAGGTTGAAACCTCAAAAATTGGAGGAAAGAAAAGAAAAAGGTTTATGCTTTAATTGTGACAACAAGTACAATAATGGACATAAGTGTGGTGATAAGAAATTATTCTACATAGATTGTGAAGAGGAAGAAGAACAAGAACAAGAACAAGAACAAGAACCATCTCAAGATGAAAATGTAGAAGCAATTTCATCTGAAGAGTTGACTCCCATGATATCGTGTAATGCATTGGATGGAATTAGCACTCCTCAAACCCTCAATATCGAAGGATATATCAAAAAGAAAAAGGTAATAGTCCTAATTGATTCTGGCAGTACTCATAATTTATTTCACTATAAATTAGCCAAATCTGTCAATTGCTTTGTATATCCAACGCCAGAGTTTCAAGTAATGATTATAGATGGAGGAACTATCAATTTCTCAGGAAAATGAAATAAGATCAATCTTACTATGGGGGAATATGTAATTAATAGTCCAATGATTGCTATACCCATGGGTGGTGTTGATGTTGACTAGGAATCCGATGGTTACAATAATTTGGAACAATGACTTTTAATATTCAAGAAATTTTCATGAAATTTTCATTGGAAGGAAAAGAAATTGAGTTAAGAGGTATCACAGGGAAACCCGGTAAGGTGATAACCTCTAATGGCATGACAAAATTATTGAAAAATGGGCATCAAGGTGTTATTACACAACTATGCTCACTAGATTTTCAAACATCTAAGCCATCTATTCCTCTATATCTCCAAGGGATCATTGATAATAATCCAAAAGTATTTGAAGATATCCCAAAGGTCTTCCACCCACTCGAAATCATGATCATGATATTCACCTAATTCCTGGGACTGTTCCTCCTAATATTGACAAGGTGCTACAACTACTAAAGGATCAACAACTATATGCCAAACCATCCAAATGTTCCTTTGGAGTGAAGTAGGTAGAGTATTTGGGTCATATTGTATCTCATGAAGGTGTCAAGGTAGACCCTAACAAGATTAAGGCCATGATGGACTGGACGATTCCCAAAGAATTGAAGAATCTTAGAGGATTTTTGGGTTTGACAGGTTACTACCGCAAGTTTTTTCGGCACTATGGAAGAATAGAAGCACCTTTAATGGCACTAACTAAGAAGGATGCATTTTCATGGACTATAGAGGCAACTAAAGCTTTTGAAAAACTTAAAGAGGTGATGTGAAAAGCTCCTGTCTTGACCACTCCGGACTTCACAAAAACATTTATTGTGTAATGTGATGCCTCGAGAAATGGAATTGGTGTTATCCTAATGCAAGAAGGAAGGCCCCTAGATTTTGAAAGTCGACCACTCAAAGGAAAGGACTTACACAAACCCATTTATGAGAAGGAAATGATGGAAATACTACATGCATTGAAGAAATGACGTCCTTACCTAATAGGTAGGCACTTCAAGGTCAAAACAGATCATGATAGTCTTAAATACTTCTTGGAACAAAGACTATCTTCAGAAGAACAACAAAAATGGGTAACCAAGATATTGGGTTATGATTTTGACATCGTTTATAAAAAAGGGAAGAAAAATGTTGTAGCAGATTCACTCTCAAGAAAGGATGAAGATGTTGAGGCCTTTTTCTGTGCTATCTCGATCATCCAACCCGATTGGATAATGTAAGAAAGGGATGAATGGAAGAATGATGAAAAATTGCAAACTCTCATTCAAAGGTTGCAGCAAGATTCCAGTGCATCAGATACATTTACATGGAAAAATGATTCACTATGGTACAAAGATCGTTTATATTTATGTAATAACTCCCAACTCAAATAAAAGGTACTATTGGAATTGCACACCTCTCTAAAAGGAGGGCACTCGGGATTTTTGAAAACCTACCATAGGGTCAAGAAGGACTTTTTTGGGGATGGAATTAAAATTGATGTTGAAAGGTTTGTGGAAGAATGTTTGGTTTTCCAAAAAAATAAGGTGGAAACAATTAAGACCCCAGGTCTTTTACAACCATTAGCCATCCCAAGTCAGTGTTGGGAGGAGGTTTCCATGGATTTCATCATAGGGTTACCGAAGTCTGAAGGAAAGAGTGTCATCATGGTGATTGTTGATAGACTGACCAAGTACGCACACTTTTGTGTACTCTCTCATCCCTTCAAAGCCAGTACAGTTGCCACCACATTCATGGAGATAGTTCAAAAGCTACATGGAAGCCCAAAGATGATTGTAAGTGACAGAGATCCCATCTTCACTGGACATTTTTGAACAAAATTATTTTCTTGTTTGGGTACTCAATTGGCTCATAGCTCATCCTATCATCCTCAATCTGATGGACAAACCGAGATAGTGAAAAAATGTCTGGAAGGATACCTTCATTTCTTTGTCTCTGATAAACAAACACAATGATTCAAATGGTTACCCTTGGCAAAATGGTGGTATAACACTTGCTTTCATACTGCAACAAAAATGACACCATTTATGACACTCTATGGATACCACCCTCCTTCCATCACTTCTTCTCTAAAAGAAAAATCTAAGGTTCAAGGAGTGGAAGACCACATCGAGCATCAACAACAAGTTCTCCAAATATTAAAGGAAAACTTTACCATGGCACAGAATCGCATGAAACAACAAGCAGATCAACATCGTAGTGAAAGAAGTTTTGAAGTAGGGGATTGGGTGTTTTTAAGACTACAACCATACAAACATATGTCCCTTAATCAAGCCAAGAAGGATAATAAATTATCACCAAATTAATATGGCCCTTATAAGGTGTTGCAAAATATTGGTACTATGGCATACAAATTGGAGTTGTCTGCATCTTCATGAGTACACCCAATTTTCCATGTTTCATGCTTAAAGAAGGTTATAGGTGACAAGATCCCAGTTCAAAGTATATTTCCAGAACTTGATGAGGAAGGAAAAATCATATTGGAGCCCGAAGCCATCACTGAAACAAGAATTTTCCAACTAATGAATAGATCCATTTCAGAGTATCTCATTAAATGGAGGAAACTACCGACTGAAGATTCCACTTGGGAATATGAGTCTTTTATACAAAAGAATCCAAAGTTACTCAAGCGTTGTGGAAAACACTTGTCTCAAGGGGAGGGGCATGTTAAGCCCTAAATAGTGGCTCATTACCCCTTAATTGGGGCATATTACATTAGTAATGTTATTTTATTTATGTCGACTTTAGTCCATTAGTTGTAATTATACCTCCTAGTCTCTTATATATACCAAGGAGACATTTTCATTTGGAATCATCTTGTATTTGGACATTTATGTGGGCATAAGGATGTTTCCCCCTTGAAGAGGCTTATTATCTAAATTTCTCTCTTTTTCAACTTGGCGTTGAGTACTTATTCTGAGGGTTTTCTATGCTATATTGATATTTGGTTCCTAACAGGGAAGAACACTTGCAACATATTTGACAGGTTCTGCACACCCTGTGGAAGAAAAAGCTATATCCCAACTTGGAAAAATGCTCCTTCGGCATGGACAAGTTCCATTACCAAGGCTACATCATTGATCATCATGGTGTACATGTGGATCCTGCCAAGATCCAAGTCATGAGTGACTGGTGTAACAGATCCAACCCTTGAGTAACTTTCCTAGGGATGGGGCATCAAAATTGTTCTCTCCTTAACATCTCAGATCCTCTGTCTGAGGTATTTATCCTCTTCTACTCACCCGTAGCATTCTCATGACTACTACCAGGCTCAAATCCGAGCTTTGGATTTGCAAGTTATGGATTCCCAAAGTTATTTGGGCATTCATTGGTTGAGGGCCACGTGGCGTCTGTCACGTCCTTCTTGTCTAGAACTCTCCAATTGCAAATCTCCCCCATTTCTCCAAAGTGCATATTCTTCGAAACCCGTGGGCTCTTTCTTGGCCCCTTTGAAGAATTTGAACAACATGCGCTAGCTTCAAAGGGCGCTTTAGAGCATCGGGATTTGGGCGTTTTCACTTCACCACTTGCCAATTATCCTGAACTCTGAAATTATGAAGTTCCAAAATGATGTGAGAGGGATCAATGATCCCTTATCCATTTCCAGATCAATGAACCAAAATTACTTTGGGAATTTGCGCTTTGGCGAATACCAAAGTACACACAGACGTAAACCTCTGAAGTGCAATCTTTCTGGAGTGTCATATCTCCTGACACATGTCCTTCACCACCAATGGTTACGATGAACTCCAACACTTCGAACCTCGGGAGTTCTCGACCCACGCAATGCCAATTTTCCCCAAAGTGGCTATCCTCCGAAGATAAGGATCTACTGACACCCATTCTTCCCAACCGACGACTCAAATCTTCTCCGCTACTTCAGATCCTTTGGATTCTCTATAGTACTATAGCCCAAACCCTCCACAATCCTGAAGTCCTAGAATCCTGGACTCCCAATCACATCACCAACCCCTTGGGCTAGGCTCTTCTTCAATATGGCCACAAGCTATAACCTCAGGCTAGCCCGAACTCCGAACCGATGAAATCACCCATATCTGGATATACAGTTCATGCTTCTTCTGATAGCTAATGACGGTGATATACTTTGGGACTTTGACTTCAGAAGTTCCAAGCACTCCAACACCTTTTTCCCTCGAAGTAATTCTACCCAAATCTACATATCGAATGCCACGTGCTCACCTCAATCAATGGTTGAGATTGTCCTTTGTTTCCACTTTAGTGAATTGCAGTCAACGCCCCTTTGCTCCCCTCTATCTCGGAGTGTCATTCCTTCGAAATGATAGATATTATGTCGCACATCCTTCTCCAATTGACAACTCAAATGGATTTTGATGCTTTGGCCTTCGGGACCCTTGACCTTCGGGACTTCACTCTCCAATTTCCCCAAAGTACTCTATCACTGAAGTGATAGATCTGACACCAGGTGTCCAGACGATTGACGACTAAGATTTAGCTTCTTACCCTTGGAGCTTTGGTTGACTTCCGGTGAACGCTCCATTTCCTACATATATTTTCCCCGAAATATATGATCTGGTGACACGTTTCCATCCTAGATCTACGATCATGATGGAATTCTCTAATTCAGGCTTCAAGATTTTTTCACACTCTTCCCGCATTATTCTCCAAAGTTCTTGTCCTCCTAACTGGTAGATCTCCTGCTACACATCCCTTCCCATTGGACGACTAAGATGACTTCGTGAATTTGACCTTTGGGGTTTTTGATGTTACAACTCCCCAGTCCTCCCAAAGTGGTCAATGTCATGTTGAATTCATCGTAGATATGATGGATATGAGAGAACCCGAAGGATCCCCAGATCAACGGTCCTAGTCACTTCGTGGCTCCGGCCTTCAGGGATTTTGTCTTCATTTCCACTTTATTTTCCTGAAGTGGGACTTTATTGAAGTACCTAGTGCAGTTCCCTTCTCCTAAAATATCAGATGGTAGGTGGGGCTCCTAAATATATCCCCCAAATATACGACTCTCCTTCACTTCGTAACTTCGACGTTTGGGGAATTTGATGATATAACATCTCCATTCTCCCAAAGTGGAGCTTCGTCGAAGTACCATATGCGAGGCCTTCCACTGGATGATCAGATGATAGAGAAGGGTCCCTAATGGGATCCCCAGATAAATAACTCACAACCCTTTGCGGCTCCATCATTCGGGTATTTTTGAAATTTATGAAATTTGACATCCCAGGGCTTCGAGCTCCTAAGTTTCCGAAGCCATCAAGAGTTAGCTCCTTCCGGACTTAATACAGGGTTCTTAGACCCTGGTCATATGGACCCTCTGATGAATATCAGGCTATAAACTCTACTCTTAGCCAAGATTTGGTTAAGTCCGTGGGCATGAGCCTAAAGTCTCTTAGGCTACTGGTTTGAATGAAGCACCTTCCTAGCTCGTAGGACGTTAAGTTCTAAAACAAGGTGGGGTAATCTCATGGAATTACCGAGACGATAGTAGTGTCAATAGGCTTGCTTCGAATATGGAATTGTGAGGTATTTCCCTGGGGAAAACACCTTCAAGGGTTAAACTAGATCATATGGTAAATCAAGCAGAAGCATAAGTCCTTAAGGGAATAAATATATACGCATCGCTCGATCAGTGAATAAAAAAATCAACCTTAATGTATACATACATTCATTCATTCATTATTCCATTTCAAAGCACAAAGCATGAAAACACTTATCAGAACCAGAAGACGTGATGCGACTGTCGAAAGGTGGGCCCTTTTCTAGCCAACCTTAGGCTCAGTCATTCCTAATGGATTTACCACTGGCCACCCTCGAGCTAGGGAACGATGCTTTGAGATTCAATCTTTTATTTCAGATCAATGAAAGTTAGGGACGGAGGTTACTCTCCTTTTCCCGGCTCGGTAATAGATAGGGACAAAGGTTACTCTCATTCTCTTGGCTCAGTAATGGATAAGGATGAAGGTTACTCTCCTTCTCCCGACTTAGCCTCTATTTCTTACGATCAGAACTCATTCTAGTTCACAGTTCTTTCTCGAACCTGAGAGCTTAGGCTCCTGTCTCTGCACTCTTCACAGGTCCTCCTCTTCCCACCACACCTTCCTTTATTCCCTTACTCAGCAAGATGGCATGTGGCCCAAATTCCTAGTTTGTGGTCAAGTCTGGGAGCCTTACAGAAGTGTGTTCTGTCCCATCCACTCATTAACTCTTGAGGAGGTCTTCCCACCTACCAGCCTGATTGTAATTCATTCTTGGCTCATAGGGTTTTTCTAATCCTGAGCAATTAAATCTAGCAAAGTACTGGTCTAGTGGAGGTTAGCGCAACCATTCCTGGTCCCCTTCACCATCTCTTTCATTCTAGATCACAGTTCTTTCTCGGACTCGAGAGTTTAGGCTCCCGTCTCTGCACTCTTCGCAAGTCCTCCTCTTCCCACCACACCTTCCTTTATTCCCTTCCTCAACAAGATGGCGTGTGGCCCAAATTCCTAGTTTGTGGTCAGGTCTGGGAGCCTTACAGATGTGCATTCTGTCCCATCCACTCATTAACTCTTGAGGAGGTCTTCCCACTTACCAGACTGATTGTAATTCATTCTTGGGTCATAGGGTTTTTCTGATCCTAAGCAATTAAATCTAGCAAAGTACTGGTCTGGTGGAGGTTAGCGCAACCATTCCTGGTCCCCTTCACCATCTCTTTCATAGCATTCATGGTCTCTTTTATCACACCCCCCTTCCAACAATCATGAAACACTTATCCATTTTCTATTAAATAACAAAATTTATATTCATCGATCACCTTTTATACAAAGGTCCATCAAATCAAACGTTCACACATATTTAGTTTTCCATAGTCTTTTGACCAATATAGTTATATTTACAAACTAGGGGAAACAAGGTGTTACAACTAGCCAACCCCAACCACACTCATTGAGCTTCAGAGCTTCTTGGGCCTTACCACTTTCTATCGCAGGCTCGTGTTGGGATTCTCCCATATTGCATGGGCCCTCATCCAAGTAGCTAGGGGTGGTGGCAAGGAAAAAGTTTTGTGGGGCTGGTCCCAATAAAAAGCGTTCGATGATTTGAAGCAGCGCTTGTGCTCTGCCCCAGTACTTTCATTACCAGACCTGCAAGAACCCTTTGAGATCGAGACAAATGATTCCAAATATGTTGTGGGTGTCATTCTCACTCAACACGACCACCCCATGGCATATCATAGTGAGACACTATCAGATGTTGTCTGTAAGTACCTTACCTATGACAAAGAAATGTACTCCATTGTGCAAGCTTGCCGCCAATGGAGACATTACATTATTGGGAAGGAGACAATCATCCCCACTGATCATAAGCCACTGCATTTCATGTAGACACAAGGAAAATTTCATAATGATTGCCATCATAAGTGGTCCACATATTTTCAACAATTCCACCTCAACATCAATTATAAAATAGGAAGCACCAACTACATCTCTGATTGCCTCATTAGACCACCAGTCGCGACACTCACCATGGTGCTATAATCTTGCGGCCACGAGACCTATGGATGGACCCAACTCTATGAGATAGACCCAGACTTCTCCACCACCTACCAAATGTTGGGCGCAAACAAAGTTGTCGCTAATTTCTATCTTCAGGATGGGTTTTTGTGTCGTCTGAGCCATATTTATGTTCCATCAAGCGATCGAGCGAAGATGATATAGGAATCCCACTACAGTAAGGTGGTGGGACACTTCGACATTGAAAATATAATTGAAATGATGTAGAAAAATTTCTACTGGCCGAAACATCGACAGGATGTCAACAAGTATATCAAGTCCTGCACTATTGCCAAACCGGCCACTAAGAAACAAGTTATGTACACCCCTCTGCCTACTCTTGACAAGCCATGGGAATCCATATCAATAGACTACATGCCAGGCCTCCCATCCACCAAGAGGGGACATAATTTTTTTTTTGTCGTTGTTGATCACTTTTCTTAGATGGCGATTCTGACCACCTACCAGAAGAGCATCACAGCAAAGGCCACTACCAAGCTCTTCTTTGAACAATTCTGGGTACATTTTAGAATACCACAAACCATTCTCTCATATCAGGACATTTGATTTCTCAACATATTTTGGTCTAGCCTCTGGTCATTGTTGGACACCAAGATAACCAAATCCATGACCTTCCACCCCCAAACAGATGGCCAAACTGAGGTTGTAAATCAAATGATTGTGCATATCCTGTGCATGTATAATTCCAAGAACCCTCACACATGGGATGAGAGTCTTCCTTATGTTCAACATAGCTAAAAATGAGCCTCTCATAGCTCAGTTGACCACAACCCCTTTCAGGTGGGGTTGGGATTCCAACCATTGGGTCCCATAGACATTGCACTACCCCTTCTGGTCACCTCAGTCGACTCATCTCCTTCTCCAACTGAAGCTGGAAAAGCCACCTAATTCATTGAGTAGATCCAACACATCAACCAACAAGTTCAAGATATCCTACAGAAGTCCAATGCCAAGTACAAGCAACAACATGATCAACACCGGGTGCCACATAAGTTTCAGGTGGGCGACAAAGCTTGGTTGCACTTGCAGAAAGAATGCATTACAGGGCCCCATCAGAAGCTTCACACACTCCATTATGGGTCGTACACCATCACCAAGGCTGTGGATGATAATGATTTTGAGCTCAACATTCCTCTTTTCCTTGGCATGCATCCAATGTTCAATGTGGATATCCTTTGACCTTATTTCCCACCATTATTGGACAACTCATAGATAGAAGAAAAATTGGCAACAACAGAGCTCAACCCCGACTGCATACAACATGCATCTAGTGATCATAATGTGGAAACAAAGGTCAAGGGAACTCGTTAGCAAAGGATGCATCTTTATTGAGTTTTCAAAGCTGGGAAGCTCCTACACCAAGGCAAGTGGCTCACCTGGGGCCAAATTCAACATAAATTTCCTCATTTGATGGGGGAACTCAATGCAATGGAGACCATTTGTTCCTAATGGGGGAGGATTGATCCAAATGGATGTTGGTGGCCTCCCACCTATTCCAATTAGCTCATTTTGGAAGTTTTCTAGTTTGGCAGTTTTTTCCTAGTTTTCGGGTCCCTGACTTCCGGGGCCATTTTGAGGCCCTAAACGACATTTTTAGGGCTCGCCACAGTCATCCAATTATTAGAGTTAGAGTTTGACATCAACATGTGTATTCCTCGGATATACCTTTCCAATGGGGTATCATGTGCCTAAAACAAAGATCGTATGAAAAAGTTACTAGCCCAGGAAGTTGATGTACTAACTTACCCCAATGGGGCCCACATGACTTTTAGTGCATCATCACCTAGGGTTAGGTTCTTGGATGTCTAGGGTTTTTTACATTCCCGTTTATTGTAAAAATGCCTTCAGAGCCTAATTGTACTCATCTTATTGTGAATGAGTGCAGCCGTCACATCTCTTCTGAGATAAGACGCCACCATTCTAGCAAGCTTGTTTTTCGTTGCATTTTACAGTTTCAGCTTACTTCCGTATTGAATAGAAACCAATTTTACTGTATATTTTTTATTCTATGTTAAACATATTTTAATAATAATCTGTATTCATTTCGTTCTGCTCATAAAATATGGATCATTCAACTTTCTTGATTCATAACACACCACATATCCATTCTGACTAAGGACTCCACCAAGTTCCTCATTACATGCGTCAGTGCATACTATGAAATCTTCAGTTGGATCAACAATTCTCAGTATTGGGGCACTTGTTAATAACTGCTTCAAATGTAGGAAACATCTTTCACAATCCAGTGTCCACTCAAACTTCACACATTTCTTCTGCAAGGAAGTAATTGGGTGTGCAATTTTGGAAAATACTTCAATTAATCTTTTGTAGTAACTTGCAAGGCCCATGAATGATCTTACCTCAGATACATTCCTTGGAGTTGGCCATACTTCAATGGCTCTTATCGTTTCTAGATATACTGCTATCTTTTACTTGGAGATGATATGGACCAAATAATATATGTTCTTGTGGTAAAATGAGAACTTTATCAATTTGGCATACAATTGATGTTCCCTTAAAAACTATAACACCATTCTCAAGTGTTTCTCATGTTCTTCTTCATACTTAGAATATATCAAAATTTCATCCAAAAATACAATGGAAAATTTGTCCAAGTAATTTCTGAATGCACCATTCATGAGACACATGAAGACAATTGGTGCATTTTTTAACCCAAAGGGAACCACTGTGAACTCATAATGGTCATACCTTGTTTTGAAAGTAATATTCTTGATTTCTTATTCTTTAATTCTTACCTAATGATGTCCTGACCTAAGATCAATTTTCAAGAATATCTTTGCATCTTTCAACTGATCAAATAGGTCATCTATTCTTGGAAAAGGATACTTGTTCTTCACAATTACTTTGTTCAACTGTCTGAAATCTATGCAAAATCCCAATGTTCCATCATTTTTCTTCACAAACAATACCGGGGCACCCCAAGGTGACACACTTGGGCATATATACCACTTCCTCAGAAGCTCTTCAAGTTGCATTTTCAATTACTTCAGTTAAGGGGTACTCATCCTATAAGGAGTCTTAGATATTGGAGCTTCTCCAGGCATTCGATTGATGGAGAAGTCAATATCTCCCTTAGGTGGAAATCCTAGTATCTCCCTGAATATATACTCAAACTCTTTCATTATTGCATAGTATTTAATATCTAACACCTTATCCTTAGGTGTCTCTTCCATCTGTGTGAAAAATATTTGGCACCCTTTTCTATAACTCTTCTTGAGTTGCAAGGCTGAAATTTCTCTGACAGACACTACTCTGGGAATCCCTTGTACTGTCCTTAAGTTTCCTTCCTCATACAATCAAGTAAATGATTTATTATAACAATATAAGACAACATGATGTTGGTCCAACCAATCCATACCAATTAGGTTTTGGTTGTGGAGCCCGATTATCTTCCTGATTCAGAGGTCTTTTTTTTCAGTCGTGTTTATACCCCATGAAGAATTTACACCCTAGAAGAATGTGCATTCCTATACATGGGGGATTGCAAAGGGGGGTTATGCCCCCTTTCGGGTCCGGGGGCAAGCGGGGGTTTGGGGATGAAGCCCCCGAAGGAAAAATTTCCTTGTAAATGTATATTGCAATTTCATAGTAAATCTAGACCATTCATTATAAGGTCGCAGATTTGACGATAGAAGTTATGTTAGGGTTTTTTTCCCTAGAAGGAAACCCTCTTTTATGAGGGAAATGTATTGCGACTATGTATCATTGCGAATGTTGTATTCTGAGAGAGGAGATTGTGAGAGAAATAAGAGGAAGTTACGACGGATGTGATGTAGGTTGTATCCCTTCATTTGCTAGATAATAATAAAGGAAAGACCTGTAAATAAATTTCTTTGTTGGACGTAGCCCACACTGAGTGAACCGCATATATCTATGTCTCTATTGTATTATGTATCTTCTGTGTTTTATTTCCACATTTGTTTTATTTTATTGATCTATGATCTTGTTTTTTCTAACAACTAGTATCAGAGAGAAAGGTAACTCGTATGAAAAGAGGGTTCTTAGTTCGAGTGGGAGCAATGACAGAAGATGGAAAGTTTAGGGTCAAGAAATTTAATGGCCAATACTACCACTTATGGAAGATGCAGATGGAATATTATTTATATCAGAAGGATCAATTCTTACCATTGGGTGGAATAGAAAAGAAGTCGACGACCATGAAGGACGAAGAATGGGGGGTTCTTGATAGAAAGGAACTAGGAACGATACGACTGAGCTTGGCAGTGTCGGTCGCTTTCAATAATTTTAAAGAAAAGACAATGAAGGAGCTGATGGATGCATTGGCTAAACTGTATGAAAAAAACTCAGCGTCCAATAAGGTATTTCTAATGAAGAGATTATTTAATATGAAGATGTCAGAAGGTGGGGCTTTTGTAGATCATGGAATGACTTGGTCATGGCTGTAAGTAACTTTGTCTCTGGTTCAAACACTTTAAAATTTGATGATGTTTTTGGTGTTATCCTTAGTGAGGAAATGTGATGGAAAAGCATAGGTGAGACATTAGGTAATGCGTTAAACATGGAGAACAGGGTAAGACAAAAGTATAGAGGAAAGGGATTAGGGAAGCATGGGAATTATAAGAAGGGAAGATCCAAATCCATATTTGGAAAGATAGAGTGTTGGAATTGTGGGAATAAATGACATCTGAAGAAAGGCTATAGAGCTCCAAAGAAACAAAGAGATGGACAACAGAAGAAAAATTAGGAAGCAAATGTAACATGTGATGTGATACAATATGATTTGATTTTTTCTAAAGATAATATTTATGAGTCTTGGGTAGTATATTCAGGGGCTTCATTTCATGGCACATCCCATAGGAAACATTTTCTAGATTATGTTCAAGGTGATTTTGGACAGGTTCATTTCGGTGATGATGCACCATGCAAAATTGTTGGAACAAAAAAGGTAAAAATAAAGCAAAGCAATGGAAACCAATGGTTGTTGAAAGAGGTAAGAAATATTCCAAATCTAAGGAAAAATATAATTTCAACAGGGAATTTGGAAAGTGAAGGTTGTATATCCATATTTATAGATACGATATGGAAGGTCACGAAAGGATCACTGGTGATAGCAAAATGAGAGAAGGTAGGTACATTGTATTTATGTACTGGAAATACTAAATATTCTATCTCTTTAGCTTATACAGGAGTGGATATAGCACTGTGGAATCATAGGCTTGGACACATGAGTGAGAAGGGGATGCAAATACTTCACAAAATAAATTGTTTCTAGATCTTAAACAAATTGATTTGGATTTCCGTGAGCATTTGTTTTATGGAAAATAGAAGAGAGTCATATTTCTTAGAGTCATAAAAGAAAAGAAGAGTGAAAGGTTAGAGCTTGTGCATACAGATGTATGGGGAACAAATTAGGTTTCATCTCTTGTCGGATCTCGTTATTATGTTACTTTTATTGATAATGCAACTAGAAAAATTTGGGTTTATTTCATTCGACAAAAATCTGATGTTTTTGATACTTTTAAGAAATGGAAATCTTTGGTTGAGAATGAGACAGGAAAAAGGTTGAAGTGTCTCATATCAGAAAAAGGAGGTGAATATTGCAGCAAGGATTTTGATGATTATTTTTCATGCCATGGGATTCGTAGAGAGAAGACAGTTCCAGGAACACCACAAGAAAATGGTGTGTCAAAAAGGATGAACGAGATAATAATGGAGCGTTCAATGAGTATGAGATTGCATGCTTGTTTTCCCTTACATTTTTGGGCAGATGCTATAGATATTGTTGTTTACTTAATAAATAGAGGACCTTCAATCTCTTTGGATGGTAGAATTCCAAAGGAGGCATGGACAGGTAAAAAGGTAAACTATTCTTTTTTGAAGACTTTCGGTTGTGAATCATTTGTCCATATTGATAAAGAAAATAGAACAAAGCTTGAGGAAAAATCCAAGAAGTGTACCTTTATTGGATACGGTGTTAATGATTTTGGTTATCGCTTATAGGATTATGAAAATAACAAAATCATTAGGAGTAGAGATTTCATATTCAATGCTAAGGTCATGTACAAATATTAGTTGCAGGGAAAGAAATAGGAAAATGAAAAACCAGAATACACACTGCTTGATGAGATCACTGAAAAAGAAATTCCAAAGGAACCAAAAAATCAAAATGTACAACAATAGGAGCAACATGTACCTCAATCTCCTACAAGTGTTGTTATAATATCTACCAAGTTAAGTATACCCCCTGAACGATACTCTCCTTCATTGTATTATTTATTATTGACTGATTCTGGTGAACCAAAATGTTATAAAAAGGCAATGCAAATAGACACCAAAAATAAGTGGGAGCAAGGTATGAAAGAGGAAATGGATTCCTTGGTAAATAAACAGACTTTGGATTTGGTTCAGTTTCCTGTAGGAAAAAGATCATTACAAAATAAATGGGTTTACATGTTGAAGGATGAAGATTGAGGAAAAAAACGGTACAAGGCTAGACTTGTTGTAAAGGGGTTTGCACAAAAGAAAGGTATAGATTTTGATGAAATATTTTCTCATGTTGTTAAAATGACTTCAATTATGTTGGGTATGTGTTATATTCTTTGCATGTGTGTGTTTGGGCATGTCAGATTTGACAACTGCGGTTTTTTAAATTAATCCTAGATTAAGGGATTAGGGTGTTGGTATCTACAAAATACCTAAAAAAATTGTATATATTGTATGGTGAATGGTGAAATTCGATATAATGAATATAAGAGAGGTTTTCCCCGGCTGAGGGTTTCCGGTATAAATCTTTGTGTACTATGTGTATGAGGCATTGATTAAATTATGTTTTTCTTAAGAATCTATATGCATTTCTTTACTTCACAGGTTTAAAACTTACATGTGGTATTAGAGCTCGTTTTTGGCTTCATAGGGACGCCTTTGTTGTTGAGGGTTTGGCTCGGTCTTGATAGATCAAGTTTATCTTGGGTCTGTGATAAACCTGGGTTTAGTGGGATATTTTGTAGTGGTTATTTGAGTGTATAAAGAGGAATGGCGAGCTCTTCTAGAATCGAGATAGAGAAGTTCAACGGTAAAAACTTTGAGCTATGGAAGGTCAAGATGGAGGAACTTATTGTAGAAAAAGAACAAAGGATTATTGTGGATCCTGGTACACAACCTACTAGTACACAACCTACTAGCATACAGACGACTGGTACACAACCTACTAGTACACAAACTACTATTACACCACCTACTGGTATGTCAAAGGAATATTGGGAGAAGTTGTACAGAAGAGCAAGGAGTATTATTCAACTCTGCCTGGAAAATTCGGTGTTGTTGAATGTCTCAAGAGAATATACAGGCAAGGAACTATGGAATAAGTTAGGGAATTTGTATCAATCAAAGTCCCTGGTAAACAAGTTGTTTCTTCAAAATAAGGTGTATCATATTAGGATGGAACATGGAGATTATGTGACAGAACATCTAAATTCCTTTAATACTCTGGTAAGTCAACTTGTCTCTGTTAATATTACGATTGCAGAAGAAGATAAGTGTATTACTTTGTTATGTTATTTTCTAGACTCTTGGGATAATCTAGTTGTAGCAATTAGTAGTACCACTCAATCTACATTGAAGTATGAGGATGTAGTTTCATCCTTGTTATTTGAGGAGATGAGGCGGAAAAGCATGGATAGTCATAACACAAACGATTTATTTGTAAGAGGTCATACCCAAGACTGGAATCTTGGTAATTCTTCAGGGGGGAGATCTAAATCTACAGGTAGATTGATGCAGGAGCATCTCTCCACGTCAGCCAGCCAACCACGTCAGCGAATTCAAATCACGTGTTGAAGAGAGGCGCAGTCCTCATTTAAAATTTGAATGAATGTAATTAAATGTTTTAGGCTGTTGAGCTGTGAAGCCATGCCTTTGCATAGGCTATAGGTAGATATGCCTTTAATTCTTGTAAAGGCTGAGATCTAGATCCGATCTATGGACTAGACAACCATTGAATGTAATTGAATAGGGTAGGTAGATTGGAGGGAAAAGCTCGAGGAGCCCCTCTTGTAAAAGATCAATTTCGATCTCATTTTCTAATAGTTAGAGTATGCACAGGAGAGTTAGCATAGAGAAGAGAAGAGAAGAGCCGAGACCTTGTTACAGGTCGTGCTCAGGAACACCTTGTACAAACAAGCATTTTCCATTTAATACAAACATCGTTTTTTCTTGCATATTTCTTGTGTTGAATGAATGTCTATGTGTGTTCAAATTATTCTGTGAATTTATGCTATCGTTTTACATTTGCAGGAGTGTGTTTGGTTTCAGGCTTGAGAGATCTTTGAGGCTTCACACCATGAGGGTGTGACAAAACATTGCGGGTTCTGATAGCCATGCACAGAGGGTGCATTTCTGAATTCTATGGGTTCAGACAGAGGCGTGCCATGTGGGCAGAGAAGATGAAATCAAAAACTCTGGAGGAAGACCTCAAGGTTTCTTAATGCCTTGGAGGCAAGGCTGTGTATGAGAAAACACATTTTCAGACAGAATCTCTGAGGAGTTCTGTGAAGCTCTGCCAGGAGGGCATCGAGCCAGTGCAAGGAGTGCACAGGAGAAGAACTCTGTTGTGAGTTCAGATTGAAGTTAGGATCACTAAGGATTATGAGATCTCTGCCAAGTGGGCACTGAGCATATGCATAGTGATGCATTGAGAAGAAATCTGTTGTGAGTTCAGATAGGAGAACAAGGATCACTAAGGATTCTGAGAACAGGGGACAAAACTGTTGAATGTTCTGTAAGAAGAGACTCTACTAGGTGGGCATTGAGTAGGTGTGCAGACAGGCATAAGAGGAGAAAAGAACTCCTTGAGTTCTAGAATTAGTAGAAGAGTCCAAGAAGAAGGATCTTCATAGGGTTGTTGAACACCTTGAAACTCTCAACAAAAGGTTGCTTGAGCAGGGGGATATCCAGGAGGGCATTTGAATTCTCCATCTGAGGGAGAAAGGAAAAAGGGACTTAGTTCCTTAGAGATCTGAGTTCGTGAGTAAGCTCAGGAGGGATAGCACCTCGTGCGTGCAGAGACTCTGCAAGGAGTGCAGGAGTCATGGAAACCTCTTAAGGTTCCAAAGAAGGTCAATCTCAGGAGGGCGAGTGCTTTTACGCACAAAGCTGTAGCTACAAGGAGTGCAAAGGATACAAAACTCCTTGAAGAGTTCAGAGTTTTTGAATCTTAGGAGGAGTGGCATTTTGTACGCGCAAGCGAGACTCAAGGTGAAGAGTTCGCGGGGAAAAGAATTCAAATTTAAGGCCTTAGACATTTGGAATTCTTCCAAGTGTTAGAAGAAAGTGCAGAAGTTCAGGAGGGCACACAGCAGCCGTCAGATCAAGCTGAGGAGAAGAGATCTGGACCACTGGTTTTCCACATCCAGGAAGCAGCAGAGAAACACACAGATGAGAGGATATGAATCGTCATATCTTTAGCGAATAACTCAACAGCCGTTGGATCTGTTGAGAGTTGTCTAGGTTTAAACCCTCGCAGGCAAAAGAGAAATTATCGAAAGGGAAAAAGAATCTGAGCCGTCCATTGGAGAGGACACATGTCACGAGATCACCCATATCGGGGATTCAGACATCGGAGGTCAGAGAAGGAAGTCTCTTGACTTCGCAAGTAGCGAAGTCGCTAGAGAATCGTAGTCGTCCATCTGAGGAGGACAGGTGGCAGAGATCAAGGGATCTCGCGAACTCGGAGGTTCACAAGGTGAGAGCCCAAAGGTTGGGTGCTCCAAGTCGTGAGTGGCAAAGTGGCGAGAAGATCGAGACTGTCCATATGAGGAGGACAGGTGGCAGATATCTAGGGATCTCGTGAACTTAGAGGTTTGCAAGGTGAGAGTCTAGGATTTGGGTGCTCTAAGTCGCGAGAGAATCACAGCCGTCCATCTGAGGAGGATAGGTGGAAACAATTGCAGAGTCGGCGAAGTGCCGAGAGTCGACACTCGTGTGGACACGCGGTAGAATCGCAAGGTGGTCCCGTGGAATAGACAGGAGGACGCGCGTTGTTCATTGAAGAGATTCAACACCCCGTTGACTTTTCGTGTCTCGGGGGTTTGTAAGATAAGGGGACGAAAGTCCAACCTTTCGACTTGCAAAGTGGTGAAAGGCGAGAAGCGCTAGTGGGAAGCCTAGCTGGGGGTCACACGCGGAGGGCGCTGACAAGGGAAAGAGTTATACCCGTCTCACAATCTCGAATATCGTGGGATTGGACAGGAGGAGTCGAGAGCTTCGAATCGCGAACTCACGAGAGGCGAGTTGTGACAAGCACCTTTCGAGGTAGGCCTTGGTCATAGCGTTGTGGTAGCACGAAGAGGGTGGAGCTCGCGCCTAGTGTTGTTCGCATAGGGGAGCTTCCCGAAAGGACATGTGGATCAATTTAGAAGAGATTCGAGCAAGGGATCGAAGGAGCCGCTTCGGCTCATGAATTAGAGCGAACGATCCTTAAGACCGAGAGGTCGCGCAGAGACTCTGTCGAAGTAGAGGTGGCGTTTGCGTCATCATAGATCTAAGTCTCCAGGAAAATCTTTGAGGAAATGTTGGAAGTGTGGTAAACCAAGGCATTATAAGAAAGATTGCAAGTCTAATAAGGTTGAAAAACCAAAGGGATCTTATAGTACCTCTTCCACAGAGGAGAAAAACTCCACTAAAGAAGGAGGTGATGTTTACCTAGCATCTATAGGTACATATGCAGACTGTGATGTATGGTTGATCAAATCAGGTGCATCATACCATATGACTCATCACAGGGAGTGGTTCTGTAAATATGAAAAATATGATGGTGGTGATGTATTCCTAGGAGATGACTCAACAAAAAAAATCATGGGACGTGGAAGGGTTAAGTTTCTGCTAAAATATGGAAGTATTAGAACTCTCCCTAGGGTTCTGCACATTCCAAAACTATCCAGGAGCCTAATATCTGTAAGCAAGTTGGATGACGCAGGACTGGATATTGTATTGGGAAAGGGAACTTGCAATATGGTACGAGGAGAAATGGTGTTGATGAGGGGAGTTTGATGTGGAAATCTATACAAGTTGTTGGGAAACACTTATACTAATGTGTGTAATAGTTCTTTTGTCCCTGAGCAGAGAAATGGAGAAAAGACCAATATTGTCCCTGAAAAGAAGACCATGTTGTGGCATCAAAGACTGGGGCATATTGGAGAAAAGGGCCTTCAAACACTACACGGTAAAGGTATGGTTGAAGGTATGTCTAATTTCACTCTGGATTTTGATTTCTATGAACATTGCATATATGGTAAACAAAATCGAGTAATATTCCCATATGGTGCTACAAGAGCAAAGGGGATCTTAGATTTGATACACAATGATGTGCTTGGATCTATTCCTGTTCCATCCCTAGGTAAATCTGTGTATTATGTTTCATTCATATATGATTTATCAAGGAACACATGGATTTATTTTCATATAAATAAATATGAGGTATTTGATAAATTTAAAGAGTTTAAGGCCCTGGTAGAAAATCAAACAGAAAAGAAAATAAAGGTATTGAGAATAGATAATGGTGGAGAATTCTGCGAAAATGAATTAGAATAATTCTGTGAGAAGTGTGGTATAGAAAGGAAAAAGACTACTCCATACACTCCTCAACAGAATGGAGTTGAAGAAAGGATGAACATGACACTGATGGAAAAATCAAGAAGCATGCTCAGCGGTGCCGAGTTAGGACATGAATTTTGGGCAGAGGTAGTGGGTACAACATGTTGCCTGGTCAATCGATCACCTTCATCAACGTTGGATGATAAAACTCCACACGAGGTATGGACTGAAAAGAAACCCTCTCTTCAACATCTTAGAGTGTTTGGTTGTGATGTTTATGTACATGTTCCAAAGGAAAATAGGAGTAAGCTGGATAACAAGGTTGAAAAGTGTATATTTATTGGTTATAAAGATGGTGTGAAAGGTTATAAGATTTGGAACCCAGATACCAAGAAGACTGTTTATAGTCGAGATGTTGTTTTCAGAGAGGAAAAATATGTTTCCAAATAGGAATTCCTACCAAGGCTAGAAGAACTAAGAAAATAGATCTTTTGTTGGATGATGCAAAATATAAATCATCTGAAGAAGATGAAGCAGAAGAAGAAGAACCCCATACCCCAGTATTGAGGAGATCAGTGAGAGAAACAAGGCAACCAGAAAGGTATAGTCCACCTAATTTCCATTCAAATTTTGCTTTATCTATTATTGATGATGATCCCAGAATTGTCGTGGAAGCAGTGAATTCAGAGGATAGTAAACTCTAGAAAAAGGCCATGGTTGAAGCAATGGATGCTTTGGATAAGAATGAGGCATGGGATATAGTTGAGTTGCCAGCTGGAATAAAATATGTTGGTAGCAAATGGTTGTTTAATAAGAAGTTTAATGCAGAAGGAAAAGTGGAGAAATACAAAGCTCGTTAGTAGCAAAAGGTTATTCCCAGGTAGAGGGAATTGACTTTGGTGAGATTTGTTCTCCTATTGCTAAGTTAACTTCTATTATATTTATTTTATCTATTGTTTCTACTTTTGATCTTGAAGTGGAATAGATGGATGTGAAGACAACATTCCTACATGGGGATCTGGAATAAGAAATATACATGAAGCAGTCAGAAGGATTTGTAGTGAAGGGAAAGAAAGAGCTGGTCTGTAAGCTAAAAAAGTCACTATATGGTTTGAAGCAATCACCTAGGATGTGGTACCAAAAGTTTGACACATAAATCCTTGGATTGGGATTTGTGAGAAGTAGGGATGATAACTATGTATATTTCAAGCAGGTTGGTAATCACTTCATTTATGTAGTGTTGTATGTTGATGACATGTTGTTGGTAGGAAATAACATGGATGTTATCAAGGAGGTGAAATCACAACTATCCTCCAAATTTGACATGAAGGATATCGGTGCTGCTAACTTCATTCTGGGAATGGAAATTAAAAGAGATCATGCAAACAGGAAACTCTGGTTGAATCAGAGAAAATATGTTGAGACGATATTGCAGAGGTTTAATATGCATGGAAGTAAACCAGTCAAGGTTCCTATTCCTATAGGTGTAAATGTATCTATAGATTAGTGTCCCAAGACACAGGAAGAAGAAGAGGACATGTCCCATGTTCTATATGCCAGTGCATTTGGCAGTTTGATGTCTGCAATGGTCTATACTAGACCTGACATTGCACATGCAGTGGGAGTTTTGAGAAGGTATATGTCAAAACCAGGGAAGGAGCATTGGACAATAGTAAAGAGTGTCTTCAGGTATTTGTGTGGCACTACCAATTATGGATTGTGCTACCAAGGAAGACCAGGGTTGGACAGAGTGGTGGACATACATGGCTTTGTTGATGCAGACTAGGCTGGAGATATGGATTGCAAAAGATCTACAAGTGGGTATGTGTTTAACCTATTTGGAGGAGAAATTAGTTGGATGAGCAAAAGACAGGTTGTATTGGCACTCTCAACTACATAAGCTAAATACATGGCAACCACTCATGCAAGAAAGGAAGCAATATGGTTACAGAGATTGTGTTCAAGTATTGGGTTGGTACAAGTCGTGAGATTAGATTGTGACAGTCAGAGTTAAATCTTCTTGGAAAAGAACCCATCTTATCATTCAAAGACAAAGCATATTGATGTTCAGTATCACTTTGTGAGAGACATGGTTGAGGAAAAGGTGTTGCTGGAAAAGGTTGACACTTTGAAGAATGTTGCAGATTCATTAACAAAGTCTGTGAGCACAGAAAAGTTCTCCTGACCTATAGAGTAACAATGGGCATTGTTTCCCTGGATTGTTGACTATATAATCCTGTGGACCCCTAGATGCAAAGAAAACAACAAGTGGGATAATGTTGGGTATGTGTTATATTCTTTGCATGTGTGTGTGTGTGGGCACGTCAAATTCGAGAGCTGTGTCTGATGATTTTTAGCGGATTTTGCTTTTTTTGGTAGTTTTCTAAATTAATCCTGAATTAAGGGATTAAGGTTTTGGTATCTACGGAATACCTAAAAGAATTGTATATATTGTATGGTGAATAGTGAAATTCGATATAATGAATATAAGAGAGGTTTTCCCCGGTTGAGGGTTTTCAGTATAAATCTCTGTGTACTATGTGTATGATCCATTGATTAAATTTTGTTTTTCTTAAGAATATATATGCATTGCTTTACTTCATAGGTTTAAAACTTACAAATTAGGACTATTTTAAGTCTTTTGGCAGTAGAAGATTTACATCTTGAAAAGTTAGATGTAAAAACAGTTTTTCTCCATGGGGATTTGTAGGAAGAGATTTATATGCAACAACCACAGGGGTATAAGGTCAAAGGAAAGGATAATTTGGTAGGCAGGTTAAGGAAGAGCTTGTATGTCCTAAAGAAATCTCCAAGGCAGTGGTATTTAAAGTTTGATAGGTTTATGACAGAACAAGGTTATAATAGATGTCATTCTGATCAGTGTGTTTATTTTAAAAGGCTAGAAAATAGAATCTATATTATCTTGCTATTGTATGTAGATGACATGCTTGTTGCAGGGTCTAATATGAAGGATATAAATGTGCTCAAGAATAAATTATCTAATTCATTTGCGATGAAGGATTTGGGTGTCGTAAAGAAAATCCTTGGTATGAGAATAACAAGATACAAGAAAACCACAAATTGACATTGTCTCAAGGTGAGTACATAGAGAAGGTGTTGGAGAGGTTTAGAATGCAGCATGAAAAACCAATTAGTACACCTTTGGCCAATCATTTCAAATTAACTAAGGAAATGTATCCCAAGACAAAGGAGGAAATAAAATACATGTCAAGGGTCCCTTATTCATCAGTAGTTGGAAGTTTGATGTATGTGATGGTTTTCACAAGACTAGATATTGCACATGCAGTGGGAGTTGTGAGAAAGTATATGAATAATCCAGGTAAAGAACATTGGGAGGCAGTGTTGGGCTCTAAATATGTAGTAAAATATAACCTCTATGCATCATCCAAAGGTAGGCGCTGACACAAGCGTTTTACTTGTCACCTACATAGGTTCTTACCTTCCGTTTTCAATACCCGTCCTCCAGAGATGCAACCCCTACAAAGGGATAGCAATCGTAACAAAAGGAACGACAATTGTTTCGTTCAAATGAACAACACTAATTGCAAAAGGAACAACAATCGTGACAAGGGAGTGACATCCGTTATATTGGGCCGAACTAATGTTGTATTAATTGAGTTGTAGTACTTGCCCAACTATCTAATTTGTCAACCCCAGGTTCGTAAACTTACAAAGAACACACAAAGTATATGCAAGATTGAAGCGGAACTAATCTAATCTAATGTTGAAGATACAACTAAAATTGAATCATTAATCTAATGCAGGAAATTGAAACACACGACTTGGAATTGAATTAATCTAGTTGCATAAATGAAATTAATCTAGGAATGGAAAATTGCATACATGAAATTAATCTAGGAATGGAGAACTACATGAAGGAAAAGAAAATACAACATGTGAAGAGTTGAATGGCACAACAATATATGAGAGCTCTCACCATTGAAGTAATCTTGTATTACAATAATCAAATCAATCTTCATAAAACAATAATGAAAGCATGAAAACCAAAACCATGAATCAAAGCTAAGAATCTCTTTCTCTTTCGAATCCTAATGACTACCATTAATGACTACTTTAATTCTATACTTGATTACTTGATTACTACTCTACTTGAATCCTCATGAAGAGAGAGCACTCTCTTTTATACATGAGATCCTTGAAGATAAGATAACCATCTCATAATTACAGATCCACTTTTCTCTCAACCCATTTCCCATTATTACAAAATATAATCCCTTCAAATCCTTACACATATCTCTCATATATCTTGGATAAGATATTCCAACCAAATCTCCATGATCTTCTCCTTGAATTATCTCCTCAAATCTTGAAATGGTGGAGGAAGTATTTGAGAAGTCCTTTTGAATTAATCATTCACATATTCCTACACATTACAAAGCTCACACATTTTTGAGATATATATGAAAACATGTCGATTTTCTAACATTTAATCACAAATTCCCTTTTAATACTAAAATGAATAAAGTGGAAAATAATAAGGTGGAACCAAAGTATATTTATGAAATGATATCGTGAAATTTTAATGGGGCAACAAAATGAGAAGAATAATGAGGGGAAAGGTGGATGAAAATAGGACATTTTTGAGCCCCAACATACCCCCCAACTTAACTTGTTGCATGTCCTCATGCAACCATGCATGGTTCTTCTCAAGAAATTTTGGCATCTGAATGTTGGATTTGAGTGATGATAATGAATGTTTTCCAGGATGGGATTTACATGAGTAAAAACTGAAATTTTTCTTATGGTTGGTTCTTGTGTGACAACCATGAATATAAAGAATGTTGGTTCTTGTGTTAACAACATTCATTTTGTTATTTGTTCTCTTGTTGTTATGATAATAATTTTCCCATATTTTTACTCGAAAATATATGCTATCAATGTGCATAAGGAAACATCACTGAGTATAAGAAAGCCCTTTTTTGTATATGTGTGAATCATGCCAATATGTATAACAATTCTTATGAAGCAAAGTGGAACAAAGTATCATTGGAAAAGAAATGTTGGAAAAGAAATGTTCATAAATGGTAAATGAGATGAAAAATGGAATGATGGTAGTGGAAAAGTGGAGTGATGATAGTGAATAAAGTCCCCTACCCCCCCAACTTAACTTGTTGCATGTCCTCATGCAACGTGGCATAAGTCGTAGAAGTGAAAAGGAAAGGGAACTGGGTGAGGAAATTTTCCAAATTATTCATTGCTAGCAGTTGAGGAATTACATGATTAAAGTTTAGAAAATAACATACCTCCACTTACCCAATTTTTTTATGAACTATGCAATAGAAATATGGCCAATGCGACTGTTGGAGCATGGAAGATGTAATCGTTGCAGGATCATGTGAAAAGTGACTGCTTCTGTAGCGGTGACTGTTATCTGCTGGATCAGAGAATGTGGAGTGGAGGAATCTGAACTGTTGCTGAATGAATCATGGAAAAGAGAAAGTATGAAAGTGGAACTGTGGTACACTCATATAGATGAAGTCATGCTACTGTATTCACCCACTACTAAACCTGATGGTATAATTCTAATCATGCGAATGAATGTGTCGATGCTGAGCATGAAAATAAGTCATTGGATTACCAACCAATGATGAATGTCATTAACCAATGAGTGGCAACTCATCATTGATGTCAATGAGTGCCAAGGTACTCAAGTACATATTGCGAAGTGAAAATGAATGAGTTTATGTCAAGCTACTTGCAAGATCTGACGATCAAGGGACATTGATGTATTCCCATGTTTGTCAGCGAGAGAACTTGCCATTAAGGTATGCAAGCCTCCAGGTACTCAAAATGGAATCTAGTCTATATCCCGTATAAGGTTTTGACGTCAATGGGGAAAGACTTGTTGAAAGGTGGGCCTTAAGGAATCCCACATCAGTCAATGTGAGTTCTGATAAAAAGAGTGGAAGGACTATAAATGAAAATTTCTTAGTAGTAAGAGTGTGTATGGCAAGGCAATGTGGTCATGGAAAGGGAGCTGGATAGTTTTATTGACAAGGAAAATTGAACTGAAAAAGATAAAGATATGTATGTGACTCAAAAATATAGGCCTGTGTGAAGTCATGAAGGATAATTCAATGGAATATGAGCTTCAAAACAGGGATGACCAATTTGATCTTCTTTGAAGGAGAAATGGAGGAAGACATTCATGATGCAAATGGGTTTATGAAAAGGTTTATGTGTAACAACAAACGTCATGATGTTTATGATGAGTAACAACTCCTTCAAGCAGTCAAGAAAGCATGTTTTTTTCAAAAGTTTTTGTGAGTTTTGAAAATCACTTCAGCAGGAAGACGTTGTCGGCCGCACTCCTGAAAAAACTTAGTAGAAATCCTGCATGAAAACTTGTGAGATGTTCGAAAATATAACATGCAGAAAGAAGGACAAATGCAACAGTAAATAAAATGTGTTTTATACTTCTTGTCGTGGTCGTTGCGCACACGCTTGCTTCAACGTTGATTGCTTTCTTAGTGTAAAAGCGCAAAAACATGTTTCCATTTGTTTTCAGGATTTTATAAAAACGTCCATTTGCATTGTTATTTGTTTTTTTTGTTTTAATTTTTATAATTTGTTTTTATCTTTTATGAATTATTTTTATTATTTTTATGTTTGACCTAATTTTATTACGTTATTTTTTATATTATTTTTTTTTGTTTATATTAAAACAAAATAAATAAAAA
>ML783248.1:624415-647328 GCA_009831015.1 Picea engelmannii | reverse complement strand
AATCACTCTAAAGTAGGACTGGTTTTCGTTATACTTATAGTACGATGACAAACTGCCTGGATAATTTTATCCTATTGGCTTTATTACACAATAATTAAGAAAAACTAAATAATAATACAAAATATTTAAAATAAACTACAAAATAGAAAATACTCTAGTCGAACCTCATCAAAGAGCCATTCTCAAGCCTTGACTAACCTACAACGAGCATTCTGTGGTCCTAACTCTACAAGGACGAGGTAGAAGGGCTTCATCTTTACTATTGTGAGAAGAAAACCCTCACCTGTAGTCAAGCAATTGCATACCGCCAACCAATCGTTTTTGGAGAAAACAACTTTCACTTCCTCGACACCTTCTGTTGTTATCATGGACGTTGCAGCCAGAAGCCTGCTGACCATCAAAACTTGGCCATGGCCATTATTAATCTCTGGTTACAAGATACGTTTTCAACTAAGACGATTCAATGCAATACAAATAATTGGTTGCTACTAGCTCTTGCTCCTCAACAATCATCATTCGAAAAGAGCTTTTGCGTTATAAGCAACAGGTAAAACCGATCAAATGACCAAGCGCGCTGTAAATAACTTGAATCTATGGGCACTGCTTGGACATTTTTGAAGGGATGGATAAAGTTGCGATGGCATCGACTTCCCTTCCTCTTGAATGACTGTTTGGATTCGTTTATACAACCCAGGGGCCAGTTGTCCGTAAATATGGGAATCAAGTTCGTTGTCGTCTCTATCTGCATCTGGAAAACCCTTGTTTCCTCCCTATTGCTGAAGGTGTTGCTCTAAATAATGAATTTTCTAACGAGGATATCCTCCCTAAAGAAACGCAGGAAATTCTTCCACGAGTGTGTGTCTCAGAAGTTCTCCTTAGCTCCTCGATATTAATATTTCCTTTAGCATCTGTGCCAACAGAAACAATTTTCATGCCACACATAGCCACACTTGCAGAAGTGCAAGATGACATCAACCTGATATTTATAATACTGGATCTACTTGCCCTCCAAATTGCTACGCATTAATACGCATTGACCTGCCATTGTTAATCAAGCAAATCCCGCATGTGCTGGCGCGCTGGGAACTAGAATCTATCCACAAAAAAACGAAGGGCATTTGGTTCCGTTTTAAAGAATACAACAAGATCATGGATCCACAGTGGACATGTCCCAATCAACTCGGCTTTCAAAACATTGGTGCCCATCGTGGCAAACTCGTAGTCCTTGCTAAGAACGTGCGATCTGTTAAAAACATACTCAAGCATATTGTTTTCAATTTTTGGGAGTGCAACAACCTGACACGGAGGCTGATAGTCTGGAAATGATATCACCAATGAAAATCATCGCTGATTTCCAACCAAAAAAATTCCAGATAAACACCAATTACATCATGCAACCACCTTCAAAATCCAGATGTGCTGGCTTGGAGTTATAGACGCGGGTGCTTGAATAAACTTTAATGATTGAATATATATGGGATGGTTGAATTTATAGTTTTATCTCCTTGCATTTGATTAAATATGGAAGAAATGTATTAGCAAGAAGATTGCTGCGAATCAAATTAACTACAATAAAATCAGTGCATCGTTAAATACAATCAAATAAGATTGCCGCAAATTAATCAAATCAGAGCTAGTCTTACAACCTCCAATATAAAAATCTCTGAATGCGGTTGAACGAAGAGATAAACAATCTAAAACCAGATTTTATGTTGAGAATCTGGGATAAAAAAAAATGAATATTATTACCTTATCGATCCCTCTCATCATGTACTTACCTGCGCATTCCTTTAGTCATTTATTTCAGCAAGGTTGTTGGAGCGTGTGTCTTCATTTCATCTATATTTTCCATTCGATCTACATACCAATCGCTAGACAGGAGCATTCCAAGCGATTTCAACAACCATCACACCAGACCCGACCATATATTGCCCAACATCTTCAATGGGTGCCATGCAATTTCATTTGACCGAGTTTAAGTAGCAACTCCAATTCCATGTGTGGATTCATTTGGCCAGGTGAACGTTGCATATTTTCTTTAGCATTGTTCTCTTCGTTTTAATTATAGTGCGCGAGTAATATGCAAGCGAATGTTCATGCACAAATAAACAATTTCATTATGATCAGATAAATGAGAGTCGCGTGCTAGTGAAGGCTAGTTGAAACCGAGTTATTGATTGACTGCCTTCATTTTTGATTCCCTAATGAGGACATGATGGTCAGAAAAATAGAACCTTAGACCTGCCTTTGTCCTGTGCATTTAGAATTTATGATATATTGTTTTGTTTGCAGGGTTATTTCTAGGCATCTACAGGATAAGAAATGAAGGAAAAAACACAAGAAGAGTGTGGTTGTAACACTGTTTCAGCTTGGAGTTTCATCGTGAGAAAGAGAAACTCTTATCTTGAAATTGCAGACCATCTTACTTATTGTTTTATCATATTAAGAGTTGATTAGTTCTGGGCCTCTTATTCATTTATTATAATTTTTTTTCTAACGTACTTACTGTTTTTTATTTGCAGACAGAAACATGCACAAATTTTCATTTATTTCTTCTATTATGTTTTTAAAGTAAAAAAATAAAATAAAAACTATTTTACAAGCTTATTAAAAATCTATGAGCAAATGGAAGACGAAAAAATAGATTAGGCAAAAAATTTTGTTTCGTCAATTAATTGATATTCCTGAAATCAACCAATCAGTCATCCTACTTTCTGATCCTCTCGATCATACAAAGCGCGGAGGAGAGCATACTTATTCTAAAAAAAATAAAAAAACTTGAAAATAAAACCCTACCTACACTACGCTAATTAGAAATGAGAGATTAGTTACGTATAATCAAACAACCAATGTAGCCATGCACACAACAATAATAAAAAAAATGTTATCTTTCAATTTCGTAATTGACAATCGAGAATATTTATGGGCGTGCAAAATTAGCTGTTGAAGTTCTAAATGAACAAAATAAAAAGGAAAACTAAGTGGAACTAACCTAGTACTTGCTTGAAACCAACGTTCAATCAGGATTTCGTAGGCGTAATTTGTCTTACTCAGATCATGCTGCAGCTCCTCACTGTCCTCCTCGACCTCTTGGACACCTAATGGTTCTTCATTAAATATGAAAGGTTCTTCATATGTTGATTCTTTGTTTGCCTCAGGAGGAGTGAATAAGCTTTTGGCTGCTATCAAGTTGTCCTCTTCCAGAGAAGAGGAGACCCCAAATTTTGTTAGGATCTGAGTGAGTTATTGCAAGTTTAAATTCATTGTTAAATCATGTTAAAAAAAAGGATTCTTACAACACCTAAATCAAGATGAAAAACTTAAAAAACACTCTTGCTAAAATATAAAAAAATTACTCTTCCTAGTTGTGGAAATTAAAACGTTCCTGATAGTTGGTGGGGACAATGAGGAATCTACACTGAAGCAGCTCTATGACACTTAGAACCAACACATGTAGATCACACTTGCAGAAATTGAAACTATTTTTACCTAGTTGGTAGGTAGAACATGAGGAGTCTCCTCTCACGAGATTCTATGACCCCTTACCAACACGTCTAGATCACACTTGCATGAATTAAACACGTTTGCATAAATTGAAATTTGCAGAAATTGAAACTACTTTTACATAGTTGGTAGGGATAAAATGAGGAGTCTCTCACGAGCTTCTATGACCCCTTACCAACACATCTAGATCACAATTGCATGAATTTAAACACTCTTGCATAAATTGAAATTTGCAAAAATTGAAACTACTTTTACCTAGTCGGTAGGGAGAACATGAGGAGTCTCCTCTCACAAGCTTCTATGACCCCTTACCAACACTTCTAGATCACACTTGCATGAATTAAAATGAAAAAGAAACTAATACCTCAATCCATCATGCTTCCCCGACAACGGCGCCAAAATGTTGGGCTCTAAAGATGTCCTAAAATATAACCTCTATGCATCATCCAAAGGTAGGCGCTGGCACAAGCATTTTACTTGTCACCTACGTAGGTTCTTACCTTCCGTTTTCAATACCCGTCCTCCAGAGATGAAACCCCTGCAAAGGGACAACAATCGTAACAAAAGGAACGACAATTGTTCTGTTCAAATGAACAACACTACCTGCAAAAGGAACAACAATCGTGACAAGGGAACGACAATCATTATATTGGGTTGAACTAATGTTGTATTAATTGAGTTGTAGTACTTGCCCAACTATCTAATTTGTCAATCTGAGGTTCATAATATTACGAAGCACATGCAAAGTATATGCAAGATTGAAGCAGAACTAATCTAATCTAATGTTTAAGCTTCAACTGAAATTGAATCATTAATCTAACGCAGGAAATTGAAACACACGACTTGGAATTGAATTAATCTAGTTGCGTAAATGAAATTAATTTGGGAATGGGAAATTGCATAAATGAAATTAATATAGGAATGGAGAACTACATGAAGGAAAAGAAAATACAACATGTGAAGAGTTGAATGGCACAACAATATATGAGATCTCTCACCAATGAAGTAATCTTATATTACAATAATCAAATCAATCTTCATAAAAGAATAATGAAAGCATGAAAACCAAAACCATGAATCAAAGCGAAAAATCCCTTTCTCTTTTGAATCCTAATGACTACCATTAATGAATACTCTAATTCTCTACTTGATTACTTGATTACTACTCTACTTGAATCCTCATGAAGAGAGAGCACTCTCTTTTATACATGAGAGCCTTGAAGATAAGATAACCATCTCATAATTACAGATCCACTTTTCTCTCAACCTATTTCCCATTATTACAAAATATAATCCCTTCAAATCCTCACACATATCTCTCATATATCTTGGATAAGATATTCCAACCAAATCTCCATGATCTTTTCCTTGAATTATCTCCTCAAATATTGAAATGGTGGAGGAAGTATTCGAGAAGTCCTTTTGAATTAATCCTTCACATATTCCTACACATTACAAAGATCACACATTTTTGAGATATATATGAAAACATGTCGATTTTCTAACATCTAATCACAAAATCCGTTTTAATACTAAAATGAATAAAGTGGAAAATAATAAGGTGAAACCCAAGTATATTTATGAAATGATATCGTGAAAGGTTAATGGGGCGACGAAATGTGAAGAATAATGAAGGGAAAAGTGGATGAAAATAGGACATTTATGAGCCCCAATAGGCAGTAAAGTGAATGCTCAGGTATTTGAGAGGTAATGCTACTCATGCGTTATGTTTTGGAGGTTCAGACATTGTTCTATAGGGATATGTTGATTCAGATATGGAAGGTGATAAAGATAGCAGGAGGATTACCATAGGGTATGTTTTTACTATAGGTGGAACAACAATAAGTTGGATTTCAAAACTGCAAAAGGTTGTTTCACTTTCAAAAGAAAAGGCAGAGTATGTTCTTGCTACAGAGGCTAGTAAAGAGATGATTTGGTTACATAGGGTTATGGAGGAATTGGGAAAGAAGCAGGAGAATAGCAGGTTGTACTATGATAGTGAGAGTGCCATTCATATTGCAAATAACTCAGCCTTCCATTCGAAGACTAAGCATATACAACTCAGGTACCATTTCATATGATCAGTCTTGGGAGATGGACATTTGAAGTTGGAAAAGATACACACTAGCCATAATCCTGCAACCATGTTAACAAAGGGAGTAACCAGGGAGAAACTGAGTTCCTTCTTAGTTTCAGTTAGTATTCAAGCATGAATATGAAGATGAGAAATTTTCTAGGTCCAAGAAGGATCATAGTCCAACATATACAACAACGGTGGAGTTGTTGAGATAGGTCTCCAAGTGGGAGATTGTTGGTTGTGGAGCCTGATTATCTTCCTGATTCAGAGGTCTTTGTTTTTATCCATGTTTATACCCCATGAAGAATTTACACCCTAGAATAATGTACACTCCTCCACGTGGGGGAGTGCAGGGGGGGTTACTCCACTACAGGGTTTGAGGGCGAAGCCCACGAAGGAAAACTTGCCTTGTAAATGTATATTGTAATTTCATACTAAATCTGGATCGTTCATTATAAGGTCGCAGATATGATGGTAGAAGTTATGTTAGGGTTTTTTTCCCTATAAGGAAACCCTCTTTTATGAGGAAAATGTATTGAGGCTATGTATCATTGCGAATATTGTATTCTCAAAGAGGAGACTGTGAGTGAAAGAAGAGGAAGTTGCAGCATGTGTGTTGTAGGTTGTATCCCTTCGTTTGTTGAAAAATAATAAAGGAAGGAAATGGAAATTTCTATGGTGGACATATCCCACACTAGGTGAACCACGTATATCTGTGTCTCTATTGTATTGTGTATCTTCTTCGTTTTATTTACGCATTCGTTTTATTTTATTGCTCTGTGATCCTGCTTTTTCTAAAATTAGGAAGTCATAGGAACCTAAATGTATGATGTTCATATCTGCATTGGTGTTCAATCCATTCATGTTCATTGAACATGATTTGACCATCTCATTAAACTTTCTTTTAGATCCTGTAGCTAGCTGCACCATCCAAGTTTTTCCAAGCTTGCTTCTTGGCAAATGAAACCTTTCCACCGTCTTAGGAACTTGATAATTATGACTAGCTCCTGAATCAATTAAAAGAGCAATGGACTGATTGTTGATCTTACCCTCAAGTTCAATCATGTGTGCCTGAAACTCAACTTTCTTGTTGTCCAAGGCTGCATAGATATTAGGTACACTTCTTCCCATGTCCTCTATTTTTTCAGTTTGTTGCGCGCTGTGAATAATCTTCACTCTTTCACTTATGCGCATGCAATCTCTGTACATATGGTCTCCTTTACAAACCCAACATTGAATAGGTTGTTTCCTTGGCCTTTTCCCTATTGTCTTTGTCATTATGGATTCTTTAGTAGTTGTTTGTTCCTAATAGTTATTTATGAATAATGGTGGCTTAATCCCTTTCTTCCTCTATTCCATTTTTCTTTTCTTCCTATCTTCCCAATCTTTTTGGTAGTATTTTTTCCTTTTTTGTTTCTCATAAATGGTGGCAGTCCACTCAAATATATCTGAATCTTAACTTTCTCATCTTTGATGAAGGAAACATATTTTGATAGTTCTAAAAACCTTCTTTCATACTCATCTATGGTCATACTTCCAATCTTGAGTTCAATGAACTTCTTCATTTTCTTGTCATAGTACCTCTTAGTCAAGTATTTTCTTTGAAAATACCTCTTGAATTCTCTCCAAATCACTTTCTTCTCATCGATGTGTTGTACTTGCACATATTGGTCCCACCACATTGATGATTTTCCCTTGAGATGATAAATATAAATTATTCCTTCTGCGTTGGAAGAGTAATTATACAATTGAAAATACTTTCTCATATTTAGCAGCCAAGTTTCTGCATCTTCATCCTTCTTATGTTCACCTTCAAACGTAGGAGGATTTATTTTGTTCATCCCCCCCTGTAGTTCACCCACCCTAGTCTTCTTAGGTTTCTTGACAGGACTTGAACTATTGTGCGCTCTCCTGGTGGAATGTCTTGGAGAATGATGGTGTTGTCTGCCAACACTTCTGTTGCGCACTGACCTTCCCCTCTTATCATGAGACTTGTAGCTTCCTAATCTGTTTGACTCAGTTTTCTTGTCCATCTTCTTCTCAATTTTGTCTAAGATCTGCATCAACTTAATGTTGAACTCTTCCTATTGCTCATTATCTTTCATAAGCCTCTCATTGTCATCTTTATGACTCAGGACATATATTTTCAAAAGTTTTATGGTTTCCACCAAGTTCATGCTTTCTTCCTTATCTTCTCCATGTTCATTTGAATTTGTACCTTCATTGTCCATATGGAGAGACATTCCTCTGATCTCCTTTTCACGAATGAAAATCCCTTGCACATATTCCATGATTCTAAACTTGTGTTGATCCTTATCTAATTTGATTGTTGTTAACTCTACAAAATGTGCAACCAACAAAATTTGTTAGGCTAGACAATTTTAATCAAATCATGAAATGATGTACAATTTTGTTTTCATACAACATTAAGAATTGTTTCTTCTGATTTCTTAGGAAATTAACTGCCTAATCAACTTCGCGCACACTACTTCTCCATTATTAACATGCACAAAATTTACATATACCACGCTAAAGCGTAGTGCTTATACTGTGCACCACTATCCAGTGTGTGTACATTTCTATTGTGCTTCAATCTCTGTTGATCACAACCAACACTATACCACACTACTTCAAAGTTAAGTGTATTTAGAAAGATACTTTGTGTGCATTATAAGCATTACACCCACAACACTAGGGTTTTTAATGTTTTCACACCGCGCACCGAACTTCAAGCGCACACTTTTTTCATCACATTTTTTATTCATGCACCATATGCTCTGCACCTTGTGATGTCAATCTTCGACACACTTTATTGCACACCTATTTGTTGTGCACGTCACATGTTATATATGGCGCGGTGCCATACTTTAGTGCATATACCCTACGCAATGCCAAATATTAGTGTCCATACCTTGTACACCCTTATTTTCTACGCAACGCAAAACACTCGGTGCACACACCTACACCACATCATTTCTGCACGTCATTGATTCCATGCAGTGCAATACTTAGTTTTTAATGCATACACCTACGCATCTTATTCTTTTGTGCATCAATACTACTTAGTGCTCATACTGCTCTCAACACAACTAGTTTTTCCCATAATTTCCATTGTATAAATTGGGGCTTTTGCCCAATTCTTAATCAATTCTACAATGGACGTTTTGCAATCATGAAATTCATTCAATTCATCTCTCGTATACTTAATTTCAACCTCTGCACAAAAATCCTTTAGTGTGCCACCGGTTGACATTTCTAATGAAAATTTTCCCAAATCCTTCATGAACTTAGCAACAAAAATTGGGGCTTTTACCCAATTCCCCTCAAGCACCTCAATTTTCCATCATGGACCTAGTGTAATTGAAAATTTGGTCACTTGCGAATTCAATTCTCCCTAAAAATTGCTTCGATGTGATGTTAACTCGGCCCATCCAGGCTCAGTGTTGTAAACTGGGCTTTGATACCATATTGTAACACCCCCAACCACTTGTTGGCCAATGTCACTTAAAACTTACGTACTCTAATACCATATTGTAACATACCCAACCACCCAGGTTAGCATATCACACCAAAACTTCCTTTTTCATCAGCTCTGATACTGATTTACCAACAATTCCACTTAAATTGCTCTGACACAACTTTGTCATTAATTAAAAACATGTAGAAACTCTACAATGCATGATTACATACATTTTCTTAACAGATTTATACACAATTCATGACAAAATTATACACAAAACATAAATAACATAAACCCATGACAACAATTGGATAAATATAATTGCTAACATGATTTAACACACAACTAGAACTTATATTTTGAAATAAAAGGCACCAACTGCAAGTAGACCTTCCACATTCCTCCCAACCTTAGACTGTACTATTCATAAATCATAACAGTGGGTCACCCCCAAGCTGGGGATAAACTCCACTTGGGAAACGGTTCCCAACTAGGCTAAAGTATCTCACTCTATAGAAAATTGGTTACAGGTAGCTCATACACAGGTGACTCAATTATAGGAAAGTCTGTCACAGATGTCAATTCACACTGACAACCTATAGTCTCTCATTCCCCACATGCCTGTCCCACCCAAGGCAGTTTTCCCCTTCTGTGATCAACAGTCCTTTGACTACCCCAATTCCCTTCGAGGGCTTCAATAATAGGCCATATAGGAAGTCTCAGAGCCCTGTCACTACAGTTTGACACCTCAGGAAATAAATTCCCAACATTTCTCTCACCTGGAGAGAATGTAATCTTCCATGGGCCTGACAACCTATCTCTTCAATCCAATGTCCCACGGGTCTGGAAACCTGCCTCTTCAATTTAACTCTTCAAGCTAATTCATACACATGTATCCACGACATTAATCAACATACTGATTACAATAACAATAGACTCATGATAACATAAATGATATCACTTATAGAATAGTCGAGCATGACAGAGCAATCCACTTGATGACAGAACAATCAGTTCCGTCCCCCCCCCTAAATTATTGGGTGCCTAATTGGACTAAGTCCCAACCATTTGACTACATGTTCCTTTTTGGATTTAAGCCCCTTTAACCGAACCCCCTTGACATCAGCTAGTGGATTTTAAGATCCCCATACTCATTTACGTGGTTGGTCTACCATAGGGACGTATTTTTCATTAAATTGCATGAGATTACATTTACATCTCACTAATGAAGTATTGATCTTTTACATCCAGGATCATTGGCCTCAAAATACACAATCTGCGCACTAAAACTAGTTCGTGTGGAACTTCTGAAATGCGTGCACTCTTCTTTCAGTGTGCCACACTTACGCCCTTACACAGGTGCATGTTACATCATGACATATATGAAAAAGGCTTCTCTTGCCTTAAACACCTATGCACTACACCAATGTGCGTTGAATCCAGGGTTGTGTGCCTTTTCCTTCATTCTTCCATCCTTTCGCACTAACACTTGTGCGCTGCATTCCTTACAATGTTTTACCTTTAGTGCACCATATATGTGTACTTACACATGTGTGTGCCAAAACATTAAATTGTGTGTTGTATCATTTTACAACTACACACACTCCTTTGGTGTGAGCGTCTTGCGCACTCACTTAATGCGCGTAGAACCAAACCAAAAAACTTGTTACTTCAACTCACCAGCTTATAAGTAAATCACAATTACATGGATATTTACACTTGTGGATCAGTCTAGGGGTATTACACACGTAGAGAATTGATCAATGACTATTAAGTCTCTATCTTCTGGAGGTCATAACTTTTGATCCTGGTGTCCAAATTGAAAAGACGAGAGCTTGTTGGAAAGCTGGGGACATGAAGAACAAATTGAAATTGGTTTCCATGGATGGAATGACATCTATCAAGCCTAAAAAATTAAATTACAGTCGAGACTATTTTTATCTTGGTGACAAATCATTTTTTGGAAAATGGTTTATTAAAAAAAATCAGTGGGTCCTGATTGGAGGCACGGATACCTAAGATCACATTTTTTAAGAGGAAAATAAAACCCTAAACCTAAAGAAGTTCCAAGAAGTAGTTGAACCAAAAATAATCAAGTTCCAGTTATATGTACATGCATGCTCAACAAAAAGGATCAAATAAAGAGAACATTTCCTTCTTAGCAAGTCAAACATTTGTTACAGTTAGCTTTCATTTCTTTTCTTTCATTGAGTTAGTAATTCCCCAGTCTTATTTATTCCATGATCTATGAAAACCTAAGACCAATTTATAACTATTTCACTTTCTTTCTTCCATGTCTTTTTTCTATTTAATGGTACACAGGAGCCCCATTCCCATTCCTTGCAAAAAATTATTAGCATAATATTATAATTGTTTTAGATTATTATATTAGAATATTAAAATGAAATACCCCAATGCTTATTTTTTAATAAATATGTCATGAAAAGTATGATTTTAATATGTTGAATATATGATGATGATGATTCTCAATGGAGTTTTGTTTGGGTGATTGGGAGGAATGATTCCTACATTCTTCTCTCTTCAATTCCTTGAAGATTCTAGGGTTTGCCTTGGGTACTATTCAAGAAATGAAAGGAAGTAGTAAATGGTTTTCCAGAACTTTATAACCTTGGAAAAAAATATGTAAACGTAATTAAATTATTTTTTAAAATGATTGGAGTTAAAACGTAATCTTTTCTATAAATTATAAGTTATAAAAAATGGTGAATTAAAACACCCTCCAAAAAAATCAACATTCTTTAAAACAATTATTTTAGCTACTTTTTTAAAATATAAAATAATAGAAATAGAGAACAAAATTAGACTAAATTAGTACAAAGAAATTATTAACTCAAAATTAAAATATAAATAATATTTTTACATTGTTTTCAATTCCAAAAATAAATATGGTAAAGAGACGAATTAATTCTCACAATTATCATATGGAAATGACTTCAAACATTTTGTAAAAAAACATGTATAATATGTGATAAAAAAAAAAAAAGTGAAGGATAAAAAGTACTTTCTTTCAAAATATTCAATTTACAAAATCATTGAATTTAATTTGAAAATATTTATTATAAAATTAAACTTCATAATTTAATAATTTATTAATTTACAAATTTAAGTCATAATTTTTTTATCTTCAAAATATTTAAGTATATAAATATCATAATAAATTTAAATAATTAATTTAAATTTCAAAATTAATATATCAAAATTAATTTTACTAAATAATGATCTTTTCATTATTATAATTTTTTTTATTTATATTAATAATATAATTAATATTATTTTAAATGTCTTCAAAATATTTAATCATATAAATAACATAATAAATCCAAATAATTAATGTAAATTTAAAAATTAATATATCAAAATTAATTTTAATAAATAATAATCATTATTATTTTTATTTTTCAAATTATATTCTTGATATAATTAATTAATCATTAATATTTAATTTTAATAATTTTTAAGTCAAAGGCGTACACCTATTGACAATGAGCACAATTAATCACCTTTTAATATAAAATTCTAATATGAGGGTTAACCATTGAAGATGCTAGCATATTCTTAGTCATCCTCCCAAATCAATGAATGTGATTTCCTCTTCATAACTTCCTTGTATTTTTGAATGCATCCGTTAAACTGTTTACCTTTTAACATTTACCTAATCATATTAAGAAATTACTATAGCACTATATAATTGCCACGTTTAAATGATTAAACTTTCGATTTAGCACTAAACGCTCATTTTCTGGTTGTGCGTTTCGTTTCATTTTCTGACTGTGTATTTCATTTTCTGTCCACGCCTTTTAACATTCATCAGCCACGGTTTTGAGTGGCTGTGCTAGTAATTAAATCACTCACACTTTGGATGGTAGACAACAAAAAAATATTAATATTAAAAAAAAATTGGTGAAAGGGAACATGCTATTTTTTAAATCCATTTATTTGATATACAAAGTGCATTTCGTATAAAAAAAATTGTAATCCTCTATACCTTCTAAAAATATTATAAAAATAAAAGATGATAACTAATGTTAAGTACGCAAGAACAACTTTCTCAATCATAGGGTTACATGTTAGGCATATCCTTGCTTTACTTTTTTTTTTTTTTTTAAATCCTTATTTTGTTTTGTTTAAGAAATAATTACAATAATAATAATTTTTAAATTTATGATTAAGTCAAATATTAAATTGGTATATGAGATTTTTTTCTTTATAAGATAAGATACTTTTTGAGTAACTATTTAACAACTGAAGTTTACAAAGATAAAAATGACTCGATAATAAAAAGAAGATAGTATAAAGATATTGATTCTCAAATAAACCATTAAACATTAAAGAGAAAACAATTGTACAAAATATTAATACAATTAAAAACATTATCATAACTCAGAAATAAAGAACAATAAAAAAAAACTCAAACACTATAAAAATTATTATTAACCTCAACATAGAATGTTTAAAAATGTATTTTTACTATAAGTAATTTTAAAAAAAAAAATAACATTATTAAAATAAAAAATAACTTTCGTAATAAAATTGGCTAAACAAAACTTAAAATAATAAAATACGAAGGAAAAAACAATATATAATCTTATTAAAAAACTTTTAAAATATCTTATATAAAAAAATAAAAACTCTAATTTTAAAATATTTATAATACTATCCACCTTTATAACTTAATAACTTAGATATTAAAAACCAATAAACCTATCATTTTCATATTTATTATTATACAAACCTCTTTATTATACAAACCTTTTTTTTTAGATACATCAAAATTAGTCTTTGTAGATAATTTTTGTGGGTGTCATCGTTGTAATCATATATATGTGGATGTGTGTTAGAATAATACTATTTTATTGTGTCAATTAGGTATAGCTCTAGTGGTAAAGAGGATAAGTTGTTATCTTCTTCCCTAAGTTTAAATCTCACTTGTAACATATTTTATGTTCACTAGTTTATAGTTGATTGAAACTCATTATAAGTTAATTATTAATTGGGGTTGACAAGGTATTAACAATCTCATTCTTACTTATGAGTTGTTGATTAAAAGTATAATAACATAGAAAAAATAATATTATTTTAGTTTTATTTTATTTATTCTTTAATTTAGTGATATTAAAAGGATTTAAAATAACACAAAAAATTTACTATTTTAATTTGGTTACTCAAAACTATTTTTTAAAAATACACATTGTCGAAATCAAAACCAATGTGAATGGCATTTACAGTTAAAAAAGAAAAATTAGTCGTTGGATGAATGTTGGGATTTGATATTCATTGTTTCCCATTAAACCAAAAAAAAATCATTTCATTACGATTAAATATTTTCTGGCCAATTTACTTTTATACAAACTTATGAAGTGGAAATATTCTTGAGAGGGTTTACACCTAGTTTTCTAGAGAAAACTCACTTGAGTTATCCATTTACCAAAACGAGTGTGATATTAGTTTGATTAATACAACTTGCCATGGCCTTTTAATATCTCAGGAAAAAATAGATGATATTTTCAAATTTATATAAAGGGAAAAAAAAATCTTGACATAAAATAATAACAAATAACATGTTTATCTCAATGTCAGTAATTTTTATAACAATTAAAAGAAAAAATTGATTCTCAAACATAAAATCGAAAAAGATTACATATAAACATCTTTCTTAGTCTACATATAAACCAACCTTAGTCTACATATAAACCAACCATCTGCCATAAAAATTTACAATTTCAAAACAATAAAATCAAATAAACAAACTTATAAGTTTCACACCTCCACATCATCTCTACATTTTCAAAGCAATAAAATCGAGCAAACAAAGTTATAAGTTTCACACCTCCCCATCGATGTACAATTTTAAAGTAATATAATCATACAAACAAATCTATAAGTTTCACACCTCCTCATTATATATATATATATATATATATATATATATATAAAAGATTTAGATCCATTAATGATGAGTAAGGAGTTTTTTTTTCTGTTAGTGGGAAATGTTCAATTCTTTCCTAGAGCCATGTGATCATCTTAAGTTATTTGTTGAGCACATGATTACACCTAGAAAGATTACATTAATGATTTTGTGACCACTTACACACATTGGAGCACATGGTTACACCTAGAAAGATTACATTAATGATCTTGTGACCACTTACACACATTAGTGGATCAAATCCCACTCCATTTTAGTTAAAAAAAAATTAAGGCTTTTCACTCCCTTTACAATTTTGATTCAAAGAAAGTTCTTTGAAATCCTTTCAGCCTCTAACCTTAGACTCGAGGAATTCGACATGATAATATATATAAGAGGAAAAAGAGAAAAACCTTGTTTCAAGCCACAACTTTGAAAAACGGAGGTATGCCTTCCATTTACTAGAGGGGCGATCCAATGAGTTATAATGCATGATGATACCCATCTGATGAAAGAGGGACAAAAATCAAATTTAAATAACACATCCAAATAAGGAATGTATTACCTTGTCAAAAGCATTGGCCATGTCGATTTTAATAATCATTCCCTTCTCTTTGATCTAACTGCTTGAGTGAATTGCTTATTGAACAATGATGATGTTGTCCACTATCTTACGCTTTTGTCAGAAACATCCTTAATAATCGGAGATGATTTTTGGGAGAACCATCTTCAACCTATTTTCCATGATCTTTGTCATGATATTGTAAGAGGAATTACAAAGATAGATTGGTCAAAACCTAGAGAACAAGGAATGATTTTATTCTTTTGGAACGAGCACAAGAAATGAGGAGTTTGTGGCTCCCCCTATTTTTCTTGACTTATAGGAATATTGCAACATTCTCTTTAAGTTAGTTTTAATTAGACTCCAACAAGCTCTATAAAAATGAATAGAAAAATCACAAGGGCTTAGTGCTTTGTTAGGGGCCAAGCCCCATATTCCATTTAAGATTTCTTCTTCCTCAATAGGTTTTAGTAAGTCTGCATTCTCCTCGGGGATAATGATAGTCGAGATATTTTCTAGAATTGTTGTGGTAACTTCTAAATCGGCCTTATCTTGCTCAAAGTATAATGTCTCAAAATGAGCCTTGGCCACATCCATTATTCCAGAAAGTCACTTATTTTGGTTCCATCCTCCAACGTTATCTTTTTAACATTATTTTTTATCATTATTGCTTTATCTTGTCTATGAAACAAAGTTGTATTCATGTCTTTGGACTTTAGCCATAAGCTTCGTGATTTGAGTTGCCACATTTCCTCTTCCACTCTAAGCACCTTCTGGTGCTTGTGAAAGTTCATACTTTTTAATTTCTATATTTCATTGGATATATCTTTGATCTCCATTCGACCTTGTATAGATGCCAATTGAGTTTTGAGTTTCTATTTTTATACTATTGGAAAGGTATATGATAAATTAACCCATTCTTTGAGGGAAAGTTTGACCACCTTCAAATTCTATTCCTAAACAAGTATTGAGAGCCTACAACCCAAATTTGTCAAGCCTCTGAAATTGTGGTCAAGACCATGGGATTTTGAAGTCATAGGGGGTTGAAACAGAAAGGTAATGCCATGAAATTTGGAGAGTCATGTATGTGCAGAGTTATGGGTTTGTGATTAGAAGTTGTTAATGGAATTATTTAGATGAGATGATGTTGTCTTGTCGGAGGAAATCACTAAACACTAAGAATTGATCAAGCCTTGATATGATATGTCTTGTCCCGAGCCACTTATTCAACCAAATAATTCTCCCTTTGTTTGAATTGATATAAACCAAATCTCATTCATTCAACTAGAAGATCCTCCATTTTTTTTCAAAAAGGATCTCTAATAATATTCCTTCTTTTTTATTTGTTATTTAGAATCACATTGAAATCTCCTATAATAATGATATTGTAAAAGTGTTTTGTTTATTTTAGAAAAAGAATCTCATTTTTAGAGAAGAACTATATAGAAAAGTTGAGCTCAAACAAATTAGATAAATTTATGTATATAATTATCAAAATAATAAACATAAATTATTAGATAAATTATTATCCGATTATGTAGGTTTTTACACTAAAATTATTATTCAATTTTCAGAAAATTTACACATTAGATAAATTATATTTTTAAATAATACTATATAATTAATAACAAGTATCAAGAATAAATAATTAATTATTTATAATAAAGAAACAATAAGTTAAAAACAATAAATAAGTAACTTTTTAAATGGAGTTATCATATTATGATTGATATTCCAAGGAAAATGTTTATATTCTTCATTTATTGTGTTATTGTACTACCGAAGGTAGTATATAGCAATGAGTTAGCATTGACTTTCATATTAGTTTTGTGTTGACTTGAAAAATTTATATCAATTTAAATGTTCAACATAACAATTAATTTTTTTATTTTTTTTTAAAAACAAAAATAGTATTTTTTTTAACTTTTTATTGGTCAATAACTTGATAGTGTTATTGCAGTCTTCACTTCGAAACCTTAAATTAATGAGAAAAGACAAGACCACAAAAAAACTAATATAATGTAATGCAATATAATGTAATATTATATTATAATATATGTTAAAATTGAATATTGTATTGTTTTTTCAAATGAGGTAAAAATTTAAATTTTAAATGTCAACTTTTTTACACTTATTAAAATTTCAATAATTTTACATTTCTTAATATTTTTTTAATTTTTTTAATTTCAATAATTTTACATTTATTAATATTTTTTTAATCTTTCAATTTCAATAATTTTACATTTATTAACATTTTTTAATCTTTTAGTATAATTTTATAGAAATTTGTATGTAGTAATTTTTAAACTTTTAAGTCATATTTTAAAATATAAGAAACATTGAGATGTTTTTACTTTTTTAATTATTATAAAGATCATGGGAAGTACAGATCTGCATTCTTTTTGAATGATTAAGGAAATGTCTGAATATTATTTATATAAGCCGTGCAGACACTAACAAGTAAAGTTTTTGGAGGCAGTACATGCATCATGTTGCCCTTATTATTACTCAGCATGGTTCCTCAACAAAAGTTACTTACATTAATATTTTATGATATTAAGGATTCCATCTATCTTCTTGTTTCATAAGAATAATTATTAAAGATGGTGAAATAAAATGCCTTTTTTAAAATTAACGTTCTTAAAAATAATTTTAACATTTTTAAAAATAAAAATAATTTTAACATTTTTAAAAATAATTTATTATGGCAAGTAAGTTTTTTTTTAATAGTAAAAAAATTGGAAATTAAATGATTAAAATTAGAAATAAAAATATTTTTTGTATTATTTTTAATTTAAAAATAAAATAAATATGGTAAAGATAATAATTAATTTTCATGACTTTTATACTTAAATTTGTTATTGGAAAAAACGTAAAAAATTTTGAGAAAAAAAATGTGCAAAATATATAATACTAAAAAAGTGGAGGATGACAGGGGCATTAGGCGAGAGGCGTTATTTGTGATCCCAGAGGTTAAATCATTACTCAATTTGCTTGGCGTTAGGCTTTATCTCTAACACTTATATTGAAGCCTACGCTCTTTGGAAATGTATTAGTATTGCATGGGATCAGGGGATCAAGAACACCACCATTCTTGGCAACTCCTTGATTGTAATAAGAGCCTTGGTTTAGGGTCAAGTAGTGGAGAGCATTGTGCTTTCCAATGTCTTTGTCCGGATATCAACTCAAGGGATTCAACTCTTATAAACTCATTCAAATTAAAAGGGACTTGAACCAAATTGTTGTTAACTTGGAAGTTGATTGTTAATTAACGAGGTTGCTTGTCTTGCCCCAATATGCTCAATCCACTCCTCCTAATAAAACTTCAATGACTTCTTATCATGGACCTCCAAAGATAGAATCGGGTGGGCATGACCTTGCGCCAATAGACATGGAAGGGATCTCACTAATGCGTGACGAAGTTTCAAAGCCACTTGATAATGAATCAATCTATAAATGATGTTTTATTAAGTTGTTTTTCTATTAGGACAGTTTATAAGATTAATCTATAGTCAAGGTGTTTTGAAATCCTTCAAGGAACTATTTATATGCTATGTCATGCTAGCTTTTGGTGACATTTTAGGCCTTGCACTAAGCTTTTGTATAATCCTTTTTGATAATGTTGTTTGAATCTACACAACACCTTATATAATATAAATTCAGTAATAGTTACAAAAAAAAAAAAAAAATGAAGGATGAAAAGTACATTCTCTCAACATACCTAATTCAGTAATAGTTAAAAAAAAAGAAGAGAAAGAGATGAAGGATGAAAAGTACATTCCTTTCTTGTCGTCAATCGCCTTGGAACAACGAACGACCACTTGCACCACCACCCCTTTTGAGGAGCCAGCCGAGACATGTTGCATTGTGGAAGAGGAAATCCCTCTTTAGGAGGAGCACTTGGGATAGAATTATGTTGCCACTATGGAAGAGGACCCTTCCACGGATTTTGTCGCTGTTAATGATTTTTCCACTGCTACCATGGACAAGGAGCTTGGAACAAATGAGGATGGTGACGATGTTGAAGAGTAGGCTCACCCAACTCCCAGCTCTTGTAGGATTATGAAAGACCACCTGGTCTTGATCTTCGATATGCGCAAGGATTTGGTAGAGAAACAACACAACCAGTGCACCCTCAACAAGAGTTTGGACATCCTATATGACTCACTATCAAGCAATCTTGAGAAAAGTCGATGCTCGACTTGCTGCCAGCCTTTTGTCTTCGGAATTCGCCAGGATGGACGCCCGGGTTCGCCTCATGTCTATAGCTCTTACAGGTTTTTTCTCTGGTCTTAATGTTAAATATTTTGTGCACCACAGACTCTGGTTCTAAATCGATAGTTGGTCGGGGCACTCAGTCCACCACCTATTCTGGTTTCCACGCTTGTGGCAGAATAGGTGGTAAGTCCCCATATTTTTTGACAGTTATATTTTTTAAGGTTTATGAACAATGGTGTCCACACGTTCTAGTTTCCACTGCAGTAGAAAAATAAATGATATACTCTAATATATACTCAGACATATGTGATTTTTACTAAAGTAAAATAATATAATACTTTTTATTTAAAAAAAATCATCATAATTATATATATATATATATATATATATATATATATATATATATATATTTAAAATTATATTTAATGTTAATAATTTTAATATAATCACCTCACACTTTGGATGGTGCACAATGAAAGATTATTAGTATTCGAGAAAGTTGGTCAAAGAGAACATGTTCTTTTTAAAATCCATTTACTTCCTATCAAAGTGCATTTGGTATAAGGAAATTTTGAATACTATGTACTTCAAAGAAAAAGTGAAAAAAAGGGTCAAAGATAATATTATACAACATGCATCACTTTACTTTTATTTTAATAAATCATAACACATTATTATTATTATTTCATCACGAGGTTGGGTTTCATAAGTTTGGGTTTTGTTTATTAAAGTGTTTAATTTATATTTACAAGATAATTAATATAAAAGAAAAATAATATTTATACCACATTCATCACTTTACTTTTATTTTAATAAATCAGAACACATTATTATTATTTCATCATGAGGTTGGGTTTCATAAGTTTGGGTTTTGTTTAGTAAAGTATCTAATTTATATTTACTATATAATTAATATAAAGATAAATAATATTTATTTCATCATGAGGTTGGGTTTTGTTTATTAAAGATAACTAATATTTATTTCATCATGAGGTGGGGTTTACTTTTATTTTAATAAATCATAATACATTATTATTATTTCATCATGAGGTTGGGTTTCATAAGTTTGGGTTTTGTTTAGTAAAGTATTTAATTTATATTTACTAGATAATTAATATAAAGATAAATAATATTTATTTCATCATTACGTTGGGTTTTGTTTATTAAAGATAACTGATATTTATTTCATCATGAGGTGGGGTTTCATAAGTTTGGGTTTTGTTTATTAAAGTATCTAATTTATATTTACAAGATAATTAATATAAAAGATAAATAATATTTATAACACATGCATCACTTTACTTTTATTTTAATAAATCATAACATATTATTATTATTTCATCATGGGTTGGATTTCATAAGTCTGGGTTTTGTTTATTAAAGTATCTAATTTATATTTACAAGATAACATCATAAGATTGGGTTTCATAAGTTTGGGTTTTGTTTATTAAAATATCTAATTTATATTTATAAGACAATTAATATAAAAGATAAAAGGTTTTTTTAATTTGTTTTAAATTTTAGTAGGAATTATTTCAAATATAAAAAGAAGGTTATATAAAGATGTTGATTTCCAATTAAAATCATTAAAGAATAAACCAAAAACAATTAAACAGATACAATTAAAAGTATTATTGTAATTAAATTTAAAGAGGAATTGTATTGCAATTAATAAATAAAGAATAAGTTAAGACACCATTCCCAGGTGGGGTGTTTCCAAGCAACATGAGTGGACAGGCCACGGGGAGGCCACCTGGCCATACAGTCAGCCAGTTGGCATCTGATGTAACTCGCCCCCCCAACACATTGCCTCAACGTTTAAACACAATCGTTGCCACCCTTCAGAGCATTCAAGCTGGAAGCCTGTCGCACACGCTCAAAGACTTGCAGCGTCCAAACTCCCATGGCACCATGCAAGTCACCTCATCGATCACCTCCTCTCCCCAGTTATGGTTCTGCTACCGCCAAGCTCAGGACCATTCTCCCTCCTTCGTCATCCAATGCTCCCCCTCTCCTTGTCTGGAGCGTTCTAGTCATTCGACTCTGCGTCTTCTTCCTAAAGACAATGATTCCCCCTGCCATGCCCCGTCTGAGAGGTAAATCAAGGTGAGGAGCCGCCTGATACGCTACCAGGGGCAAGGAAAGATCCATTTCTGACCACCCTCCGAATATTGATGCTCTCCCTGTCTTGGATCCCTTCATATCTCTTGCTCCCTTCATCGCTCTTGCTCCTGCAGAGCCAATTCATGAATATGCTCTCCCTGTTATGGCTCCCATCATTGATCCTGTTCCCGCAGAGCCAATTCTTGAATCCCAGGACCTGTCGCCGCTATCTAATCCATATGGCAGTCGGGTGGAATGGTTTGACGCCATGGAAAATTCTCTGGGCTATGCAACACCCCCCCCCCTCTCCACCTCGTCGTCTGCCTCCTCCTGTCTCCCCACATTGCCACCTTCGCTCCCTCACTGCACTAATTGACCAAGGGACAGGAGGACATCAAGTCAGCTCTTCGAGATTTGTAAAAGAAGGAGGCAGAGCGATGGAGTAGGGTGGACAACTTGGTGTCCTTTCTCCAGGATCTCTGGCAGGCAATTGCAGAACATGACAAAGGAAAGATGAGGAAAACCCAGGCCTTCGCGGGCCCAAAACTTGGTCCAAGTTTCTAATTATCTTTTGTATAAGTTTTTTCAGTCCTTGTTTTTTACAGCTAGCTTTGTCTAGTTTAGATCGGTTTACAGACATCCCCTTGCCCTACGTGGAACTGTAGTTTTGCATGTTTAGATTAGTATACAGACAACCCATCGCCCTACGTGGCATTGTAGGTTTATGCATGGCAAACAACATTATTTTTTGGGACAAGTGTCACTCCTTTTTGGACTAGTGCCAACAGTGGTTTCCCAGTTGGGCACTGTTGACACGCATGGCAAACGATTTGTAACTTTTTCAAGAAGGTCCTAATATATTTACTAAGTTACAAAAAAAATAAAAGGTTAAGACATCATAAAAACATCATTAATCCCAACCTAAAACATCAAAACATATTTTTAATAATAATAATAATAATAATAATGTACAGACTAAGTCACAGACCAATTTGATGTATGAGACCCTCTTATTTTAGGGAGATGTACATAGGCTATCTCTATGGATTGTAACTAACTTAAA
>ML783248.1:581351-613218 GCA_009831015.1 Picea engelmannii | reverse complement strand
AAGCCATTGGAGTAGTCGGTTTGTCAATTTGAGCATTGTAAGACATGTTTTTGAGCACTTTTTGAGCAATTAATAATAATGATCCATTGGAAGCTGGACCAGGAGATGTAGCCCATAAGAGGGGTGAACTCCTTTATCAATTGATGTGCTTATGTGTTTTATGTTCAATATTTATGCTGCTATCTATGTGTAATTTGCATAAGTAATCCTTTAATTTATGTGTTGCAAACTAATCCATTTGCTTTAAACACATGACATTTCACTTGCAATAATTATTCAATTTTTTCAAGTCTTCTTCAATTTTAGATCAATACTTTTATTTTGGTGGACAAACAGACTCTCTCGGCATGGTCCAAGAAGATTGGGAAAATTTTAGTCGAGTTTGATATTCACTACGGGCTTCCAGAGATGATAGAAATAGAGTGGAGGGGCCAACGGGTTCTACAGAAGCTAGATTTCCTTGGCATTCCCTTCTGTTGTAGCCTCTATCATAGTACGAGACACCTATGGAGGGATTGTAGTGGTTGGGTAGAGGAGGAGGTCTTGGAAGATACAACATTACATAGAGACTATGGTGGATCCTCTCTAGAAGTTGATTCTATATGGGTCGGGAAACAACACTTATCGTCGGAGGTTCCAAGTCTGTTTGAGCCTTTGGATACGCTTACGGGTAAGTTGAAACATTATTGTCCTGCCTTATATTCTACATTAACGTTGTGGGAGAAGGATACCTTGGATGCTTCTGTTAGTTTGAAAATTTTTACCTCTAAAGAGGCAGTGTCCTCCGATGTGGATAGGGAGGTTACTGAACCTACTTTCATGGGTCCAACACGACGGGTGGACAATGACTTCACTCTAGTCGGGTTACGGGGGGTGGAAAATTTTATAACTACATTGAGTCCCGCTCCTATACCTGTCAAGGAGATGCAATATGACCCTCCCTTGAGCGTTGTTGAACCTTTATAGCCGGTTACCTCCCCTCCTGTGACTTTCCCATTGTATGGAAACTCTGATCCACTTCCTAGTTTTCAAGAATCAGATGAGGATGACACATCCCTTAGTGTCATTCTAGATTCCTTGATTCCCTATTTATGGGACACAAACCCTCCTATCCAATTACCTAATTTCTTTGGAAAATCAGTTTATGAACATTCAACAAATGGTGGGGAAACCAGTACTTTGTGTCCATGACCTGAAGAGGTAGGGAAAGAATATGTCTGGTCAAGGGGCCTAGGTATTGAATACTCAGCGGTAAATACCAAGAGTGCCCGGAAGAAAACGACAGGTTCGACCACCATGCCTATTATTACTTGTCCACCTACTATCGAATGTGGGGAACTTAAAGCAATGAAAGCCATGGAAAGGGAAAAGTAATGTTATTGCTCTCCCTAAATCTCAAAGGGATTGGGGGCTCCCTAAAATTTTCCTCTGACCATCGTTTATTGGATAGAACCTGCCCGAATATTTTATTTTTATAGGAAACCTTGGTCCATGAACAAAAATCCAGATCCTTTATGAACACCTTTCGTCCTTCCTGGGTATCCTGTGCAGTAAGCTCCGTTGGTAATTTAGGTGTCCTGTTGGTTACTTGGGACCCAAAAATTTATGATTTGGTACCTTACCTCTCTTATGGTGGCATTTTATTAACAAGTTGTTGTATTGCAAGTAAAAGGGAGATCAATTTTATAAATATCTACGGTCTGTGCTCGGAGCGTAAGAGATTTTGGAATAATGTGGCAGAATGTGGTTTTCTTTCACTTAAAAATATGGTTATTGCATGGGATTTGAATTGAATTGTTTCGACCGGTGAGGTCTAGGGAGGGTCATCGCAATCGGGGCCCTTGGCGGGTTTCTTCAGGTCTTTCTTCCAATCTCATAGGATAATTGATATCCAACCTGAAAATATTGTCCCTACCTGGAGAAATGGACGAACTGGTGATGAATCAATTGCTTAGAGGCTGGATAGGATTTTATTATTTGAAGATATTTTAAATAGTGTGGGCCTCTGCAGATACTGGGTGGAGTACCCATTTGACTCAGATCATGCCCTGTTTTTATTACAGTTGGATATCACACCATTCTACAAGGTTTACCCCTTTAAATTAAATTCTCAGAGGCTTTATGAAAAGGACTTTAATAGTATTTTATTTAAGGTATGGAATGATCAGAAATATTTATCTGAAGGAGGAAGACAACGTCGATTAATCTAGAAACTGAAATATTTGAAAGCTCACACAAAACTCTGGGTAAAGGAATGCAAGTGTCGGGATTTGATACATCTGGAGGAGATGGAGGACAATATTAAATATTCTCTTCAAACCTTGTCGGGAGGAAATTTGTCACCAAAGGAGGAAAGTAACCTTATTAACCTTGAACTTGAAAGGAACAAGTACCTAAAAGCAAAGGAGGAACTTTGGAGACAATGTAGCAGAGCAATTTAGATTCATAGTGGTGACCAAAACACAAAGTTTTTTCACCATTTCACTAGTCACAAGAGAAACATAAAACATATATGGGAGATATTAGATGACAAGGGGACATTACACTCTGGAATGGTGGCTTTAAAACAGAGGCTGTGAAATATTTTAAAATTTTCTTCAAGTCACAGGACCAACCACACACAATTGAACAGGTCAAAGTAGCAATCCTTTTCTCTCATTTGGTTAATGAGTAGGAAGCTAGAATACTAATGGCCCTATCAATATGGGTGAATTGAAAGAGGTTTTAACACAGTTTAAGAAAGATAAAAGTCCAAGGCTCGATGGTTGGATAGTTGAGTTTTGTATACATTTCTTTGATGTGGTTGGGGAGGATCTTTTAGAGATGGTTGAGGAATCGAGATCCAGGGGTTACATTGTTGGAAGCCTTAACTCTACTTTCTTATCCCTTATACCAAAAGTAAATAAACCAGTTTATAAATTAATATAAAAAATTATTGAAAATCTGATTAAACCTATCCTCTCCAGATCTATTTCGGCAGAGTAGTTGGGATTTTTGAAAGGTCGTCAGATCCAAGATGCCATTGGAAAAACACATGAATGCCTACATAGCATAAAAAAGAAAAAATTAAAATCCCTTATACTGATGCTGGATCTACAAAAAGCTTACGATTGCATAAGTTGGGATTTATTAAGGTTGATTTTAATTCAAGTGGGTTTTGGTATTCCAATGACTAACTGAATTATGAGCTATGTTGTTTCATCATAATTTTTTGTTTTACTTAATGGGGAGGCTACAAAAATTTTCAGAAGTGGCAGAGGTTTACACTAAGGGTTCCCTTTATCCCCCTTGCTGTTTATTATGGTTATGGAGGGTCTTATCATTTTATTAAAATAAAGTAAGAAGGTTGGGAAGATTTCGGGCATAAAAGTGTCCAGAATTGTTAGAATCCTCCACTTATTTTTTGTAGATGATGTATTAATCATGCCTAGTGCATCACTGCAATAATGGGTGGAGATTGATAGACACATAAAACTATCCTGTAAATCTTCGTGACTACATGTAAATGAAAAAAAAACTATCATCCTATCTGAGGGGCTATCAGAGATAGATTTAATTCCTTTCAAGAGAATACTCCCATTTACCTTCTCGAATCTAACAATTGGTTTCAAATATCTTGGTTATTTTTTAAAGACTGGGCTGCATAAAGCTGAAGACTGGAGTTGGTTGCTCGAAAAGGTGGAAAAAAGAATAATACATTGGTGCAATAGGTGGTTATGTTTGGGCGGAAGGTATATTTGATTGAAATCTTTATTGGAAAGCCAACCGGTTTACTGGATGTCACTGACAGTCATCCCCAACTAAATTTTGAAAATGTTAGGGTCCTAACCTGCACATAGGTAGAACAATGTATTCGGATGTAATAAAGGTCAATATTAATAAGGACTTACAATAAAATAGAATAAGTCGAATGTAAGAAGACCTAATAGAAGATTCCACTTCTAGAAGGATCTTCCTCTAGATGCTTCTTTTGATAGACATATTTAGTATAAATAATATTTGAGGGTATGAGAACCCTAGCTTGGATATTATTGTAATAGAGCTCTGCTCAACTGGAGGTTTCCCCCTCGAAGAGGCCCGTGAACATTGCTTCCAGAATCAAAGTGTTATTTATGTTGTTATTCTTATATCATTTTAGTACTATTGTGGTGATTGTTCTGGTTATATTGTTGTTATTATTCCATTTCTAGAATTTTATTTCTGTTCTGCATACTTTTTATATCTGGTATATTACAAGTGGTATCAGAGCACTTTCCTTGGCAGAAATTGTGGGTAATTTTTTTTCCAGGGTAGAGACGTATTCTGACATCTTTAAGCGACAGAGATTTGTCATTATGTGCATAAACCCGCAGTTGAGGGATTCATACACGTAGGAAATATAAGTGTTTCTTAAGCGCACGCCTATTGGCCACCCTTGTAACCCCTGTTGGTACCCCTTCGAGTTGTAGCACATCAGACAACACCTGTGTACGGATCGACCTAGATTCCCTGAAGCCCTCTTTAGATAAACCGATCGACCACCTAACTCCTATAGTGCCACTGAGAAAAAAAACCGGCAAGATACTCTCTATTACCTGGCTAGACAGGTAGTACGGCTAAGGGTATGGTCTATCCTCCTTAGTTAGTGCCCTGAGATATAGGGCCGAGTACTATTGTTGGACCCTACATGTATATCAGAGAGCTATACCACAAGGCAAACCCTTGTCTGTAGAACCCTTGAATACCTAACCCTTGGGGACAACAACATAAACAAATCAAAACATACAAGATCTATTGTCGTGCAATTGTGTTCGGGTTGCCAAGTAACTACACATTTCTTCCTGGTTAAGGATTTGGGCATTTCATCACTGCAATATTTTTCAAACCGGAGTATAACTCCGCAGGTGTAAAAAAAAAAAGTCTGGAAATATTTTCACCATTATTTGAAACCTATTCCATTGGATTCATCTCTTCACCCTTATCACATTCATACATATCATTTTTTGGAAAAAAAATTGACCCCACCCGCCCCTTTTCGGTTCCCTCATCCTCATGGCCCATACCCGTAGCCAAGACTTTGAAACTCACTTCAATACCTTGCAATCTAGTCTCACTGAGACCCAACAAGAAGTGAAAAAACTCAGTGCCAATGTTGCTGCCATCAATACAACCATGCAGTCCTCAATGGAGGAAATCAAACAAGACTTGACCACCTAGCTTGAATCTGTCTTTTCGTCCCTCTGCACCAAGCTTCATATCCCTACAGATAACCCTTCCTCTGACTCACCCCCACATACTGAAGGTGAAAATTCCTCTCATTCCCATAACTTTTAGCACCATCACTTTCAATGTGACCTACACGTTCTGCGAGTGGATGTGACCAAATTTGATGGCTCGGACCCCACTAGTTGTGTAACCCAAATGGAACATTATTTCTCTTTATACAACATTATAAATGACTTGGCCAAACTCTGGTATGGTGTTCTCCATCTAGATCAAGAACATTGGCAATGGTGGCAATCTAGAAAAACTTCTCGTCGAGGGTATATTGCTTGGACACACTTTGTGGCAAAGCTTTATGAATGCTTTGACATTGACACCAACCATTTGGGTCGTTTGACAAAGTTGAAACAATCAGGAACAGTGGAAGACTTGATATCTTCCCTTGAGCACCTGTCTTTTCGGACCGAGGGCATGTCTGATGCCTTTTTTCGAGAGTGTTTTATCAGTGGCCTCAAGGATGAGATTTGGGCCCATGTCCTCATGGCTTGGCCTCAGATTTGGGTGGAGGCTACTAAAAGAGATAAATAAGCATAACAGGTTGTATCCTCTCAAAACCGAAAACCCTCCTTTATCCCTTGCCCTAAACCAGTAAATCCCACTACTCCCTCCGCTCCACTAAAGATCCAAAAATTGACCAGGGCTGAAATGGATGAATGCCAACTCAAAGGCCTTTTTTATAATTGTGATGACAAATATTTCCTGGGCCACAAGTGTAAGGAACAAAATATTTTTATGGCCATCTCCGAGGATATTTCGGAAGAGGATGTTGAAACTCCCCTTGTGTCTGAGTCACCTGAAACCACTGAGATAACCCCTCCCTCAGACCCTCCCGAACAAGAACCGATCATTTACCTCAACGCTCTTCCTGGCTTCTCCACCCCCCAAACCCTCAAGTTAATCGGTTACATCAAGCACTAGAAGGTCATCAGTCTAGTTGATAGTGGAAGCACCCATAATTTTATTCATCGCCGCATTGCCCAAGAAACTCATTGCTACATCCATGTCGTCAATAATTTCCAAATCATGATTGCCAATGGTGGCTCAATGAAATTTGGATGGCGTTGTGAAAATGTGTGTCTCCAAATTGGTGACTACCACCTAAAATCTCATATGTTTGCTATCGATATGGGCGATTGTGACATTGTGTTGGGTGCCAACTGGGTAAGGACTTTGGGTCCCATTCTCATGGATTTTAAGGAATTAACCATGCAATTCAACCAGGAGGGCCACCAATATAAGTTCCAAGGCATCACCATCATTTCACCTGAGATCATTAGTTCCCATCGCATGGAAAATCTGCTCAAAAAAGGTCATTCTGGTGTTATTGCCAAACTCCATGCCATACAAGAAACAGAGACACCCTCAGTGTTGCAAGACCTCCAAGCCATCCTTTCTAAACATCAAGTGGTCTTTTCCACTCCCCAAGGACTCCCTCCTTCCTGTGGTGTTCATGATCATTCCATTCCCCTTGTACCTGAAATCCTTCCTCCCAATATCCGTCCATATCGTCACCCCTTTTCCCAAAAAAATGAAATTGAGAAAATGGTCTAGGAACTCCTTAATGTAGGAATTATCCACCCTAGTACAAGCCCCTACTCTTCTCATGTGGTCATGGTCCTGAAGAAAGAAGGTTCTTGGTGAATGTGTCTTGACTTTCATGCCCTCAACCAACTTACCATTAAAGACAAATTTCCCAATCCTATCATTGATGACCTCTTGGATGAATTAAGTGGTGCCCAATTCTTTACTAAACTTGATCTTCATTCAGGCTACCACCAAATATGTATGAAAGAGGCAGACATTCCCAAAATTGCCTTTAGAACTCATGAGGGCCACTATGAGTTTGTGTTCATGCCCTTTGGTTTGTGTAATGCCCCCTCCACCTTCCAAAGCCTCATGAATAATGTCTTTCGTCCTTTTCTCCATAATTTTTTCTTAGTTTTCTTTGATGATATCCTCATCTATATCAAAACCTGGACAGACCATGTTTCTCATGTGAATTGAGTTCTCCATCTACTCTCTCAGCACCAACTTTTCCTAAAACAGTCTAAATGTTCTTTTGGCGCCTCAGAAGTAGAATACTTGGGTCATCTGGTTGGAAAGGATGGCGTCAGGGTGGATCCAAAAAATATTGAAGCTATGAAAGACTGGCCTCACCCAAAGACTCTCAAAATATTGCGTGGATTTCTGCGCTTAACAAGTTATTATCACAAGTTTGTTAAGAATTGTGGAAAGATTGCATCACCTCTCACTGCTCTTCTAAAAAAGAACTCGTTTTCTTGGACTCCAACCGCTTCTCAAGCTTTTCAAACCTTGAAGATGGCCATGTGCACCACTCTAGTCCCGACCCTTCCTGATTTCACAAAGACCTTTGTCTTGGAATGTGATGCCTCAGGGAAAGGAATTGGTGTTGTCCTTATGCAAGAGGATCGGCCTTTAGCCTTTACCAGCAAGAAACTAACTGAAAGAAATCTGGGCAAATCAATCTATGAAAAGGAAATGTTGGTTATTCTGCATGTCATTGATCTGTGGTGCCCTTATCTACTGGGGAAACATTTCCAAATTAAGACAAACCATCAAAGCCTCAAGTATTTTATGAAGCAACGCATTTCCTCCCCGGAGCAACAAAAATGGGTGACCAAGCTCTTTGGATAGGATTATGATGTCATTTACAAGAAAGGAAAAGACAATGTGGTGGCGAATGCACTTTCCTGAAAATATGAAGATGAAGGATCCCTTTTTTCTCTTTCCTTCATTTTACCAGATTGGCTCCAAGCCGTTCGCCAGGAATGGCTGCAAGATCCCAAAAGTTCGCATCTGATCCAATAATTGCATTCCAATGCTCCAGCTTCTCCAATGTACTCTTGGCTCCATGATGAGCTTCGATACAAAGGCCATTTGTATTTAAGTAAACAATCAAATCTTAAATCCACGGTACTTTCTGAGCTTCATGCTACACCCACAGTGGGGCACTCTGGGTTCACCAAAACCTATGACAGGGTCAACCATTATTTTTTCTGGGATGGTATGAAGCATGCCATTCGTAATTTTGTCATTGGATGTGATGTGTGTCAATGCAACAAGGGAGAAACAGTAAAATCTCCAGGCACACTACAACCACTTCTGATTCCACCTACTATTTGGAAGGATATCTCTACGGATTTTATTACAGGCTTACCTAAATCGAGAAATAAATCAGTCATCATGGTGGTTGTTGATCACCTTTCCAAGTATTCTCATTTATGTGCTCTTCAACACCTGTTTACAGCATCCACGGTGGCTCAAATTTTCATGGATTAGGCCTTCAAGCTTCATGGCCTGTCGCACTCTATTGTTTCTAATGATGACCCAACTTTCACAAGCAATTTTTGGCAAGAACTGTTCAAGCTACAAGGCACCCAATTGCATCTCATCATAGCTTATCATCCCCAGAATGATGGTCAAACGAAAGTTGTCAACAAGTGTTTGGAAACATATTTGAGATGTTTTGCCTCGGAAAAGAAAAATCAGTGGGCTCAATGGTTACCCCTAGTTGAATGGTGGTACAACACTTCATACCATACAACTACATGCATGACTCCTTTTGAAGCGGTATATGGACATAATCCACCTTCATTTTTCTCATACTTACCTGGTGTCTCAAAGGTCCAAGCGGTTGACCAAACACCTACAATTTGAGAGGCTATTCTTCGTACCCTCAAAGAGAATTTGGTCATGGCACAAAATCGCATGAAGCAACAAGTAGATCAAGGTCGCTCTGAACGTCAATTTGCAGAAGGGGATTAGGTGTTTCTTCAACTACAACCTTACAAGCAAACTTCCCTGAAGGCCGAGCATTGTCAGAATCTAGCACCCAAATTTTATGGTCCTTATACCATTCTCAAGCATGTGGGACAAGTAGCCTATCAGTTAGCTTTGCCCAGACATTCAAAGCTACATCATGTTTTTCATGTTTCATGCTTAAAGAAGGTGATTGGAACTAAGTGCCAAATTCAAACCAACCTTCCTGAGTTAGTCGAAGAAGGATCCATTTGGCTACAACCACAAGCAGTTTTGGACCAACATGAGCGTCTCCTACATCAGAGAACCATCAAGGAAGTGTTAGTCTAGTGGAAAGATACAACACTAGCAGATGCCACTTTGGAACCAACTACCATTTTGCAACAATTTCCACATCTCAAGCCTTGAGGACAAGGCTATTTTTAAGGGGGAGGACATGTTAGGGTCCTAATCCGCACATAGGTAGAACAATATATTCAGATGTAATAAAGGTCAATATTAATAATGCCTTGCAATAAAATAGAATAAGTCGAATGTAAGAAGACCTAATAGAAGCTTCCTCTTCTAGAAGGATCTTCCTCTAGATGCTTCTTTTGATAGACATATTTAGTATAAATAGGATTCGAGGGTATGAGAACCCTAGCTTAAATATTATTCTAATAGAGCTCTGCTCAAATGGAGGTTTCCCCCTAGAAGAGGCCCGTGAACATTGCTTTCAGAACCAAAGTGTTATTTCTGTTGTTATTCTTATATCATTTCAGTGCTATTGTGGTGATTGTTTGTGTTATATTGTTGTTATTCTTCCATTTCTAGCATTTTATTTATGTTATGCATACTTTTTATATTTGGTATATTACAGAAAAAGTTAAGGAAAGTCATGGTTAATTTTCTCTGGAATAGAAATAGTGAAACACATCATTATCATCTTTGCAGGTGGGAGACACTTTCCAAACCAAAGAACTACAGTGGATGGGGAATTCACAATATCTTCTCCTTCAACAAAGCATTGGTTGCCAATACTCTCTGTCGAGTGTTAATGCAGGATAGCATATGGCACAAAGTAATAAAAGATAAATACCTCCCTTTTGATACTGTCATAAATTGGTTTAGATCAACATATTTTCATCAGACAGTGGCTTCAAGAATTTGGAATAGTCTTATAAAATCCGTCCACTTGATTACAAACTAGTTGAGTTGGATTCCAGCATCGGGTCATCATGTTCATCTCGACAGAGATAAAATTATGGGGATGGGAGATAAATCCTTTCTCTTGCATACTCTGATTTCATTATTAAGAGAGAAAAATATTTTGGTTGTATCCCAAGCTTGGGGACAACATGATCAAACTTCCCCAGCGACTTATTGGATTAGGAGCAATGAGCTGGACATTACAGGTGAATTGGCAGCATAATGGGATCAATTTTGAAATACACTTATTAGTTCAGGAGCCTCCATCTAGGATAAGGACGATAAATTGATGTGGACTGGAGGAGACTCTTCAGGATTCCTCACAGTAAAAAATGCATATATGGATTTATTAGCCACTCAGAGATTGTCGATTTTTGGTGGATGGAGGAAAAAAAATTGGAAATGGGATATTCAACTTAAAATAAAACATTTTATGTGGTTGGCAGTGTAAAATAGAATTTTGACTTGGGATAATGTTCAACAAAGAGGCTGGGAAGGTCTAGGTTGGTGCCAATTATGCAAAAAGGATACTGAAAATATAAACCATCTTTTCACACATTGCTCATTTGCAAAATCAATTTGGGAAAAAATACAAATTGGGCAAAAGATCAAAAAAGTCTGGGAAGGGAATACACTGTCAGAATGTCTCATAAATTGGTCAGCGGAAAAATCAGTCCCCTCCATTTTAGCTTCTCTTATTTACTAGTATATATGGTTGGAGAGGAATTCATCTATTTTCAAGAAGACAACTCCATGATCTTGTTTGATTTCTCAACACTTTACAGTCTTGTTTGATTTCTCAACACTTTGATACTACTGTAGCATGTTTTGATGGGGCAACTCAAGCAGATGGAAAACATTGCGGAGCGAGAGAGGTTTTCAAAACTCGTGATTTATCAGTTTATAGATGGTTTTTCAACTATGGGGAAGGCACCAATACAAGGGAAGAGCTACTAGGAGTTTGTGAAACTTTAATGTTAGTAAAACATTTGTCTTTCCACAAACTCCAGGTTTAGGGAGATTCAAAAGTAGTTATTCATTGGCTAAACAAAAGAGGAAGAATTCAAGCTAGTACAATTCAAGGATGGAAGCCCAGAATCAAGGAATTAATTAATCACTTTCAAGAAATCAGTTTTGAGCACATTTTCCGAGAATATAATAAGGAGGCGGACCTTCTCTCCAAGCAAGATTTACAAGAACCTGAAGGAAGAATCACATTTTACAAGTGGGTCAATGGAACTGAGGGTTCCAAGCGACACCTTAACCTATTCTAGCACTAGTCCATAGTTGTCTCTGCAGTGGATAATCATATCAGTTTTAGATTTCTCTTCAGTTTTTGTGGAAAAATATCTTAAACGGATGGAATCACTGATGGTTTAGTATTATTTTTTTGGATACTTCTATTTTGACTCAAGGGTCACATACTTGTAAGGATTTATATCCAGATAATTTCCTTTTGAAACTTATAGATACTATATGGATAATTTATCTTTTCTCGTGATTTCCAGTATGGACAAGAAGATGTAAACAAATTATATTTACAAATATAATTGAGCAAATTTTATATTGGAAAAAAAATTGAGTTTACCTTCCCTACCTCATCTTAATAATATATTTTAGTGCTTATTTTAAAGAATTGATCATTCTCTACTTGACCTTTCCTTTTACATCATATAATATTGACTAATTCTGAAAAATATTAATTTATGATTAATTTTAATGGTTTACTAATTCATAATTCATATATTCAATAGAAAAGTTCATTTTCCTCTCTTTTACAATGTTTAGTTAGATTCGTTAATGATGGTTGAAGTATTTTTTTACAATGTTTAATTAGATTCTTTAATGATGGTTGAAGTATTTTTATTTATTTATTTATTTATTTATTTATTTATTTTTATTTTTATTTTTTTTAAAATATTGTGATGTTTTAAACTTCTACATTATTTATTTCTAATAAATTTTACTATAATTCTGATTAATTATGAAAATATTTATGCTTATAAATTTATAAAAGTTTTTCTAAGTCTTTTTATTGTAAGAATAAAAAATTAAGACAAACCAAATAATTCCTTATCAATTTTATTAAGTTTCAATGAATCAAAATTAGTTTTTGCAGATTATTGTCGTCGTCATCATTATCATTATATTTTCATAATACAAATTTAATATATATTATTATTAGAACTATACTATTTTATTGTGTCAATTGGGTTTAGCTCGAGTAGTAAAGCTGAGAAATTGTTATCCTCTCCACCTAGGTTTAAATCTCACTTACAACATATTCACACTTGAGTTAATTATTGATTAAGACTCTTTATGAACTGAGTATTGATTAGAGTTGACAACGTATTAGCAATCTCATTATTTCCTATGGACAGGAAAATGGAGATGTGAACACATAGAAAAATGATACTATTTATCTCTATTTTATATATGCTTTAATTTGGTCACTACTCATTTAATAAAATAAATTTGAAACAAAATTTTATTAATTTTAATTTAGTTACATTTTTATTTAGTTTTTACCAAAATGTACATTGTCAAAATAAAAGCTAGTACTTATGGCCTTTATAGTAAAATTAGTCATTGAAAAAATGTTCTAATCTAATGTTCACCATTAACCATTAAACACAAAATTTAAATATTTTCTCTACTTTTAAATTTACATTCATATAATCTTATAAAGCGAAAATACTTTAAAGGGATTAAGCATAGATTTCTTTAAAAAAAACTCACTCGACTTACTTCTTTCCCATAACCTTTGTCATATTGATTTGATTAATATGATTGCCATGGCCTTTTAATACCTAAGCCCAAAAACAAATGATGTCAAAATGCTTTAAATGCACATTATATCAAGATGGTTGAATGGTGAGATTTGGCTGGTCTTCCCGGATGGCTTTACGGTTTAAGAATTTTACTTAAATCCTCTTTTGTAGGAATTCATTATATGCAATTGTTTATATATATATATATATATATATATATATGCAAGTGAGTTAAAAACAATAACAAATTAAAATTTTCAAATCAATTTATATTTTCTAATCAGATAAAGCTTTGTTATGATTTTTTTTTGTTTTTTTAATTTTTTTTATTTTAAAGATTTGAGTCTTTTTAAAATGAATTAAAACTTTTAACAACAAAGTTTCATGTTGACTGTTTTCATGAATAAAGTGGAAGTGGAAGTATAACTTTCAACAAAATTCCTATTAAAAATTTAGAGAAGAATTTTGATGAGATTAGCTAAATCAATTGTTGTTAATTGTGTTGAACAGTGATTAGTTTGTTCCATACAACTAACTTAATGTCAAGCCGAAATCCCCAAAATAAAACACATTAATCTATATAACATCCAAAAGTGTGGAAAAAAATCCTTTAGATTTACTCATAAGGTTTTCCTTGATTTAAAAAACTATTCAAATTAAAATAAACATAATTCTTAATAGTTCTAAGAGATTAACATAATGGTTCTCAGTCAAACCAATTGAATAGATTAACTAAAACCTCGCCACTCAACCATCTTGATATAACATGCATTTAAAGCATTTTGATACTACAATTATGTGGTCCTCATAAACCTTTTTATATTATTTTTTTTTACAGAAACTGAGAAATTATATATTAAAAGTGTGGATGAATCCACTGGATTACAAAAGAGGGGCGATTACAAACCTTCAAGAAAAATCATCTAAAAGTAGAGACTATAAAAATTGGAGGGTTTGAAACAATAACAGTTGGTGTTGCATCCTCCTTCTCTGACAAAACTTCTGTGATTGTAATTAATCGAGCACCTCCGGTAGAAGATTCCATTAATACATAACGAGAAACAAAACATGATAACAACAAAGATCAACTACTCATCCAGATGAGGCTCATTAAGTTTCGGGATTTGATTCACTGAAGCCGGATTTTCATTTTCGGAAGCTCCCTGTTGACTTTCCGGCTTGCTTGGGTGGTGCTACACTCCTTCCAACTGATCCAGGCACCACTGCATTGCCTCAATGTTGTTGTGATTCTCCTCGATCTAGCTTCTCTGTGCATAGCTCTCATCTTGGAGTCTCTCTATCATATGCATGTGTTGGGAGAGAGTTTCTAGATCAAAAGTCCTGGTGGAGATGAGTGCTCCAAACTGAATTCTCATCCTGCTACATCCAATGCATTCATCCTCAATTGAATCCTCGTCCAATTTCCCAGAATACAATAAGGAACCTTTACCACTCTGCATTACTACATGCGTTGGGAGAGCTGCGATCAAGCTACTGGTGAAGCCATAAAACCTTAGTAGAAGGGGGGGACTTTGGATGGGAGAGGGAGAAACCAACAGGAACAGAGTCTATGGGAAGGACAAGAAGCTGAGAAAGGGGAGGCGAAGTGACGGGGTCCAAGATACAAGAGTCGTCATCTGAATCAAGCTCCGAGTGAGAAGCTGGCCCAAAAGGAGAGATAACTCAAAGCGGTGAGAGGGGACTAGCTGAGCCCTCTAGAAGTGGGCGAGGCAAAATCTAGAAGAAATGCAAGGCGAGAAAAACTAGGTGGGGCAAGGAGAAAATATACTCTAGGGGGAAATGATCTAGACAACAATCGAAAGGGGGTGATCAAAGAGACTTACCCAAATTGCAATATATCTTTTCACATGCAGGAATGAGTACAGAATCGATATCTCCCATGTTTCAATTAATGGAAAATTCATGCCAGCCTCAGTGTTTGTGAAATATTCCATGTGCATTGTACCATCGACCTCCATGTTCCCAGACTTGGAGATGAGTCTGGCATCACCTTGATTCTTAAGTTGAGTGATAGGGCTGTCGCACGCCTTGTCCTTCTGCTTTATATCCTTAAAATCCTGGGCTCCCACGAATGCTAAAGGATAGAGCTCCCGATCATCCCAACCCATGATGAAACCCACACTTAATCCATTAGCCATCACTGCATAGTGATCGATGGAACTTGTCCTCCCTCGCCACCTTCTCGTTATAGTGTTGGCCTGCTCCACATGCTTTAACCTCAACATCCCTCCTGCTCTACTATCCATGCGTCTCCTCCACCTGGCTATGCATGCACTACGACCCCTGACGGAACCACCCATACCTATATCCTCTTTCCCAATCCACATGACTCTGCTTAGGATGATATTGCGAGGGACCCCAACCCCTCCCCTTTCCACTTGCCCATCCCAATTGTTTGTATAAACAATGGGGCTCCTACTAGCCCCTCCCCTAGCCTTCCCGAACTAGCTCCTGGTCATGTGTCTCATTAAAATAAGGGGGATAAAGTTTCAACACCTTCCACACCTAAGGTTCCAGGCATTTTCCCAATGGCTTCATTCACCAATTTATCTGCTTCCTTGTTGTGTTCTCTCATAATGTGAAAGAAATTTATCTTAATGGGTTGTGATTCGACTCGTATTCGGTCGATTATTCATTTTAGGATTAAATGTTTTTTATCTGTCCCATGAACCATCAACCTTATTATAGTTTTGGAGTCACCTAGGGCATTCAGATCTCGAATTTGTTGGGTCTGAGTGAGTTGGATGCCTTTTAGTAAGGCGTAGGCCTCAGCTTTGTTATTGGTATCCATCTCAAGATTCCAATGGTAATTTAAAATTCTATTTCCTCCAGGATCAAAGAGAACCCCCCCCAGTACCTGCCTCCCGTGAAACCTTTTTATATTATTATTAAGTGAAGAGAATCTAAATAATATTTAAGTGACTTTAAAATAGAAGGTAATGACATAAAATTTAATGTAGTCATTTTTTGTGGTTAATGTTTTTAATAAAAATGGTATTTATTATTCACATGAAACTATGGTGTGTTTGGTTTTAGAGCAATATTTAAAACGTCTTTTGATTGACTAAGAACTCATCTTCCTCGGATGTAAGGAAATAGGTTAATGGCCCAAGACCAAAAGACATCTACCAGGAGTAAAAGTCTACCCCCTTACAGACCATCAATGGGTTATTTCAAGTGATATGGTTTTCCTTCAATAATAGTGATGAGTCAACCCACATTTGTGAATAGCAGCCAATGGATGGTTGTCCTCACTATGTGTGGACAACTGAGTTATTCTAGGTTTTTCCACCTTTGAAAGAAACCACATTGTGGTAGTCCACATATTTGGATGTTATATCATTTATTTTTTATGAGTGAGTTTTTAGGTTGATGGGTAGAGGGGGTGTGGAGGCGATGAGGTTGAAAGCGTGTATTTTAAATGAAAACTTTCAATTAGACCCATCATTTTTCTATATTTTACACATTATTATCTTTCTTTTCTATTTTTCATTTCATTTTTTAATAATGTTGTTGATAATGATGTTTATTGTTCCTTAAAATTAACAAGGTATATTAAACAATTAAAAGATATTAAACTAAATATTCTTTATAAATTGATTTGTATGTTTAACCATCATGGAAATGAAAGTGCCAAGGTAATTATATTTTTTGTAAACAAGGAGGTCCTAAAGAGTGATCAAGTAAAAAGATGGGTAAACTTGTGTCTTAGTGCATGGTTGTCCTCAACCTCCTTTATAGTACAAATTTTCAAATTCACTTATCCTAAGGTGTTTTTAGGGTATTCCAACAAGTGCTAGAATTTAATGTTCTATTTTAATGTTCTTGTCTATTATGAACATTGTTTCCTCGCAATTTTGGAGAGGAGACCATTAAGGTTGATGTTAAATAAATTCCCAAACCCATAAATTTTATGGTTACTCAACAGGCTACCTACCATTTTCTCTTTATAAAGGTGTCTCATTTTATTATTTTTTCTTATAAGCATCGAACTAGAGTATATGATGTTAAGCAATATTTATTTCCAACTCTTATGTAATTTGTGTGTGTGTGTGTGTGTGTGTGTGTGAGAGAGAGAGAGAGAGAGAGAGAGAGAGAGAGAGAGAGAGATACTACCATTTAAGCTTCAAAGAAGAACATATAGGGTTTCTATTTACTCTTTATATATATACACACATACACATAGAATTGGTTACAAAAAAATTATACATACACTAATATATCTATGCAAGCACAATAGTGGTGGTGAGTTAAAAAAGTGGACAAACTCAACATTTTTGGAAAGGTTATTTCTCTTTTCTATTTTCTTTTTCTTTTTCTTGTTATGGCAAGTAAAAATTCCACCCTAATCCACTCAATTTTTTGAATTCCAATGGTTTGGGTCTTCTTAAAATGGGCTACAACCCCTAACAACAAAGTTCCCATCAATCAAATGGAACTACAACTTTTGACAATATTCCTATCAAATTTGGGAAAGAATTTTGGCAAGGTTATCTCAACTAGTCGTTGCGAATGTTGTTGGACATTACTTAGCTAGTTGCATACCATCATGTGACCCATTTTAATCCTCCTAGGTAAGGGAGACTATTCTACGTAGACAAGTTTACTAGGGATACCATTCAAAAATGTGTGGAATTAGTATCCCTTAAGTCTCCCCATGAGGTTTTCTTTGGTTAAAAAAACTATAAAAATTAGAATGACATAATTCTTAATAGTTATAACAACTTAACAAAATGATTCTAAATTAAACCAACTAGACAAAAACAATTGTAATACAACTTGCATTGATCATCATACTTTTTATAACCTTGGGAAATAGAATACTAAGAATTTTGTTGGTTGGCGCTAAAATCTAGGAGTCTTTAATATTTTTCCATACACTCGATGCACTGCTAATTTTGAACATCTCTCAAACATATGCCAAAATGAGTGGCACCATATTCCAAAATAGCTATGACTAGTTCTATACATCATGAAAAGTTCCAAAGTGCCTTCTTATGGTTCTACAAGAACCAGCTTTAGGGTTATGCAACACATTTTCATAAATTAGTATGGTTCCCACAAAAACTTGCAATGCTTTGTAGTTGGTTGTAGTGTTCTATATCAAACTATATAGTGTTCTATAATAGGCTATAATTATGTTCTACAACATGCTATAGTGTTCTATAGAAAACTCTAGAGTGTTTTGCGATAGACTGTAACCTTTTGTAATAGCACTCCTATAGCTAATATTTGTACTCAAAATTCAAACAAGCCTAAGCAACATGTCATCTCATCCCATATTAGCGAAAATCCATGAAAACAAAAAAAAAAATAGTTAGATTTACATCATCACATTTATGTAAGGTACTAGATGTATTATAATAAGAAAAAACATAAATATTGCAGTAAATACCAATGGAACAACAAAATAATGAGAATAGAAACACCAACAATAATACCATTATTGAATTAAAGAAATGTTCACTTGCCTCTTTGAGGGGGAAACCTCTAGCAAAGTAGCACTCTATTACAATAATTCTCAAGACAAGACTTGCCCATACCTTCAACTTCTATTTATACTAATTCTATATTCTAAAGAACATTCTAGAGGAAGATCTTTCTAGAAGCGATGCTTCTATTAAGTCTTATTACAATTGACGTGTTCACATTATTATATAGGACGTATTTACTAATGTCAACCTTTATTACATGGAAAATATAGTATTATACATGCATAGGCCTTATTTACTAACGTCGAACTTTATTACAACAAAAACATATTATTCTACCTACGTACTAACANCCTGAAAAACAACCTTGTCCTCAAGACTTGAGATGAGGAAATTGGTACATAATGGTAGTCAACTCCTAAGTGCAATATTTTGGTGGTGTATCCCTCCACTAAACTAAGACTCCCTTGATGGTGCATTGATGAAGGCGATGCTCACGCTGGTCCAAGACAGCTTGTGGCCGCAACCAAATGGATCCTTCTTCGTCCAGCTTAGGGAGGGTAGCTTAAGTCTGGAACTTGTTTCCAACCACTTTCTTGAAGCAAGAGACATGAAATATGAGATGGAGTTTAGAGTGACTAGGGAGAGTCAACTAGTAGGCCACAGGCTCCACTTGCTTGAGAATGGTATAAGGACTAGAAAATTTGGGGGAGAGTTTCTGATAGTGTTCAACTTTGAGTGAATTTTTCTTGTAAGGTTGAAGATGAAGAAACATCTGGTCCCCTTCAACAAATTGGCATTTTGATTGTCCCTATTTTGCTTGTTTCTTCATCTGATTTCGAGTCATGACCAAATTGTATTTGAGGGTATGATGGATGGTCGTGTGGACTGTAAGAGTGTTGTTGGCCTCTTGAACCTTGGAGACACCCAACATGTATGAGAGAACCAATGGTGGATTTTTTACGTAGATCATTCAAAGGGGGTCATGTGAGTGGCAATATGATAAGATGTGTTGTACCACCATTCAACGAGAGGTAACCATTGAGCACATTAAGTTTGTCTATCAAATTAAAAACACCGCAAATATGTTTCCAAACATTTTTTGATAGCTTCAGTTTGTCCATTAGTCTATGGGTGATAGGAAGTGCTGAGATGCAATTAGGTTCCTTGGATCTTGAACAATTCTTGCCAAAACTTGTTGGTGAAAGTTGGATCATGGTCAGAGACAATAGAATGAGACATGCCATGGAGTTTCAAGATATTATCCATAAAAAATTGAGCCATTATTGGTGCGGTGAATGGGTGTTGAAGAGCACAAAAATTAGCATATTTGGATAGACTATATACTACCACCATGATGAAAATATTATTACCTTATTTAGGTAAGCCAACAATGAAGTCCATAGAAATATTTTTCCAAATAGTAGGTGGGATCGAGAGCGGTTGGAGTGTATCTGGAGTCTTGATAGTTTCTCCTTTATGGTGTTGATGGATATCGCATTTAGTCACAAAGGTGTAGATCATCTTTTTCATACCTTCCCATAAAAAATAATGTTTGACCCATTCATATGTTTTGGTAAAGCCTGAATGTCTAGCTATGGGTGAATTATGAAGCTTATAAATCAACATATATTTAAGTTGTGACTATTTTCTTAAATACAAATGGCCTTTGTAGTGAAGCTCTTCATTATGGTGAGAGTACCTTAGAGAAGCTTGAGATTGGTGTTGCAATTGTTGGTTTAGGAGAAAAAGTTTGGGGTCTTGCAGCCAGTCCTGGAAAAAGGATTGTAGCCAATCTAGTACAATGAAGGAGAGGGAAAAGAGGGACCCTTCTTCTTCATACTTCTTGGAAAGAGCATCAACAACCACATTTTATTTTCCTTTCTTGTAAATTATCTCATGATCATATCCAAATAGCTTGGTCACCGAATTTCGTTTCTCCAGTAATGAAATTCATTGTTTCAGAAAATATTTGAGGCTCCGATGATCAATTTTAATTTGGAAGCATTTCCCCAATAGATAAGGATGTCAGAGATCCACTACATGTAGAATAGAAAACATTTCCTTTTCATAGATTTATTGGCCCAATTTTTTCTTCAAAAGTTATTTTCTAGTGAAAGCCAAAGGTCGACCATCTTGCATGAAGACTACCACAATTCCTTTCCCTAAAGCATTACATTCCAGGATAAAAGTATCAGTGAATTTTGGTAGTTCGATGAAAAGAGACATGCACATAGCCTCTTTCAAGTTGTAGAAGGATTGATCAACTATTGGAGTCCAAGTGAAAGCATTCTTTTTAAGGAGAACAGTGAGAGGTGATACAATTTTTCCATAATTCTGAAAAAGCTTGTGATAATAGTCTGTTAAACCCATAAAACCCATAAAACCATGCAAGCTATTAAGCGTTTTAGGGTGAGGCAAGCCCTCAAAGCTTGAATTTTCTTAGGATCCACCTGTACATCATCCTTTCCGACAATATGACCCATTTAGTCCACTTTTGAGGATCCAAAGGAACAGTTAGACTATTTGAGGAAACATTTGTGTTGAGAGAGGAGATGGAGAACTTGATCCACATGGAAGAGATGGGATTTCAAGTTTTACTATAGATGAGACTATCATCAAAGAAAACTAAGACAAAATGATAGAGGAGAGGACATACAACATGATTCATGAGACTTTGGAAAGTGGAGGGAGCATTATACAGGCCAAATGGCATGACCAAGAACTCATAGTGACCCTCATGAGTTCTAAATGTAGTCTTAGGAATATCTTCCTCTTTCATACATATATGGTGGTAGATAAAATTAAGATCAAGTTTAGTAAAGTACTAAGCACCACTTAGTTCATCCAATAGGTCATCAATGAAATGAATGAGAAATTTGTCTTTGATGGTGAGTTTCTTGAGTACCATTGTAACATAACCAACCCCTTAAAGTACCTTTTTAATGGATGGGGTATTAAATTTTCACTTCTTCTATCAACCTTAAATATTATCTATCACAACTCCATCCACTTTTTCTCCTCAAGATATTTCCAACGACGGTAAATTCACTCAGGATTGAGCTCTGGAACGAAAGGTATGACCTTCTGAATTTATTGGGTTACATAGGAAACATCTCTCTTAATACCACGTGGCATCCATGTGATGTTTCATTGACCGTGCCAATTGACATGGCGACATCCTAGTCCTGACATGGCACTAGCCTAGTCTGCCATGGTGGAACTTCATTCCACGTAGGGCTACATCCATCGTCACTCGGACCTTGTTTTGACGTGATCTCTTAGGTGGTGGACTCATGGACTCATAATTCTATAGCTTCCTTTCATCAATTAGCCCAAGAAGTCTCGTTACTTATTATTTTTTCATCTTTGCGGACTCACGGACTCATGGATGCATAATTCTATAAGCATCCCTTCATAGGTTCGTCTGAGAAGTCTCGACACTTATCCACTTTTCATCTTCATGGAAACGTGGACTCGTAGATGCCTACTTATATAAGCATCATTTCATAGGTCCATTTGAGAAGTATCGACAATTAGCCATTTTATGTTAAGAACCAAAGACTGAATACAAAATCACCACAACATATATACAAGAACAATATTCAAAATCTCCTTTATTATTATCAAACCCTTAGGGTAGGGAAACACCATACAATGGATCCTATTATGCAAGGGATCCTCTCATGTTCACTTGCCTCTTCAAAGGGGCATCCTCCTATTGAGATACCGCTCCAAATACAATACTTCTGATACCACTTGTTAAGAACCAAATACTAAATACACAATAGATCCACAAAGAAAGATAGAAGAAACCACACTTTATTATTATCAAACCCTTGAGGTAGGGAAACACCATACAATGGATCCTATTATGGTATGGATCCTCTCCTGATCACTTGCCTCTTCGAGGGGGCATCCTCCTATTGATCTACCGCTCCAAATACAATACTTCTCTTCATGTCTCATTACATTTCTTGAACCCCTTTATATAGTGCTACCATCACCTAAGAACATTCTAGAGGAGGAACCTTCTAGAAGTAGAACCTTATAAGAAGTCTTACATTTATTATATCTAACTACCCATTTATTATATCTAACTACCATAGTGGGCCTTATTTAATAATATAGTGGACCTAGTCCACCTTACATTGAATGGTCTCCACGGTCTCCACTATTATCACTATGGGCCCTTTGCCNCCCAATTACCTCTCCTCTCTAGCTACCTTACATTCCATCCCCCTTATGAAAGCGTTGTCCTCAACACTTGATGTACAACCATATACTAGGGTCCCATGGATAAGTGTGGACCATAGTGCTGAAGTAGACTAGAGAACCAGGGTCCCATTGAGAAATGGAAGCCACCATTCTAAAGTAGTCCAACCACCATTGTAAACCAGGGTCCCATGTCCAATTTCTCATGTGAACCCCACATGGAAGATATCGGCACCCAATAACCAACTGAAAATGATGCTCCCATTACTGACACCTATCATGTGGATCCAAATAAGAATATCCATCCACATAGTGAGAGATGATCAAAGATGAATCTGGAAGGAACAATTTTTTTGTAGAATGTGCAGGCTAGATGTTGGTAACTAGCTCCTAATGTGGGACATTGATGTTCTCTACAGAAGGTGGAGTAGAGTCATCAAATAAAATATGGAAGTGGTTGTCATCCCAGAAATGACAACTATCCATATACCAATCATTGCAATCGGCCTCAAAATCATACCAAGCATATATTTATTGATTATATTCATCCCTGAGGTCCACGATAAGAAACCTCTCCTACATTTTATCCAAAGAATATTGAATACTACGAAAACTATCATTGAAACCATCTACAAAGCCATCCAATCTGTCATTCAATGTGCCAAACAATTGGGCTTTGAATGCTTCAGTAATCTGTAGAATTTCTTTGAGGGTTTGAGAGGAAATATCCATATGATCATCCTATGAACTCTTTGGCCTCGCTAGCGTCATGAAAAAACCCAAAAAATAGAACAATAAGTTACAACATAAAATCACGGTTTTTTTCTGGAAAAACCCTAAAAGACTGTTGAATTTAAAATGCTCATAACTTCACTTCCCAGACTCCGTTTCGGCTGATTTTTTTTTTTAAATTGGTTGAAATTGTGAGAGGAACTCAGATATGTAATGTTTTTGGGAAAATTAGTCCTCCAACTGCTACATAAATTAAAAAAAAAAAAAATTGTGTCTCCGTCCACGGAAAAAACCCTGAAAATTGTAGATTTTAAAACTTCAATATCTTGACTTCCCGGACTTCGTTTCAGACGATTATTTTTTTTAAATTGGGTTTTTTTATGAAAGGAAATCAGATATACAACCTATTTCTACAAATTTTTTACATAAATATACTGAAAACTTATGGAATGTCACAATCCTCTTTTTTTCTTCTCCAAAAAAAAAATCTGCAAAAATAAAAAATATTTTCCCACAATGTCTGCCAAGGAAAGTGCTCTAATACCACTTGTTAAGAACCAAATACTGAATAAAAAATCACCAAAACATATATATAAGAACAATATTCAAAATATCCTTTATTATTATCAAACCCTTAGGGTAGGGCAACACCATACAATGGATCCTATTATGGAAGGGATCGTCTCCTGTTCACTTTCATCTTCGAGGGGGCATCCTCATATTGAGCTACCACTCCAAATACAATACTTATGATACCACTTGTTAAGAACCAAATATTGAATACACAATAGATCCACAAAGCAAGATAGAATAAACCACACTTTATTATTACAAAACGCTTGAGGTAGGGAAACATCATACAATGGATCCTATTATGGAAGTGATCCTCTCATGTTCACTTGCCTCTTCGAGGGGGAATCCTCCTATTGATATACCTCTCCAAATACAACACTTCTCTTCATGTCTCATTACATTTATTGAACCCCTTTATATAGTGCTACCATCACCTAAGAACATTCTAGAAGAGGAATCTTCTAGAAGTAGAACCTTCTAAGAAGTCTTATTACATTTATTATATCTAACTACCATAGTGGGCCTTATTTAATAATATAGTGGACCTAGTCCACCTTACATTGAATGGCCTCCACTATTATCACTGTGTTCCCTCTGAACCCCTCCCCCCCCCATTACCTCTCTAGCTACCTTACATTTTCATCTTTGCAGACTCGCAGACTTGTGGATGCATAAATATTTAAGCATCCTTTCATAGGTTCATCCAAAAAGTATTGATACTTAACCATTTTTCCACCTACACGGACTAGAAGATTTGAGCATGTACAATTTTGTACCTCTCCTCCATAAGTCTGTGTGCGAAGTATCAACACTTAGATTATTTTGTGAGTTTTTCGAGTTCACGGGTTGACGGACTCATGGACTCACAGACTCATATAATTCCCTTCCTCTCTTCTAATACTCCACACTTATATTATTTTATGATATTTTCAGGTTCGTGGGTTGGCAGACTCACGGACCCATTTGTTTCACCTTTCCAACCCTTAAACTCAACAGGGACCCACTCGCTATTACCTCGACCAATTACCTGCCTCCACATTGATTCCTCATACATGTAGGCTCGTGACATCAACATAATGTTAGCAGGATGCCATACCTCCTCTCGTCAACATCTAAGGGATTCCACGTAGATCAACCACTGAGATCAAATCCCAAATGTACTTCGATCAATGGTCGAGATATTTCAAACTTTTGGTCTGATGTCCAAGACTAGAATGGAGGTATAAGACATAGTTCACCCAAGGGCCTATGTTATGGCCCACTGACCAAATACATGTTTCCATTCATAGACTAACACCTATCAACTTCTGGACACATTAGCGCTCCAGGCTAGCCTGGTACATAATGTTGACATTACCTCTCCCCCAAATATTACTTAAACGTGACCAAAATGATCAATGACAGAAGTTAATTATGGGTTAATCCTAGATTAACAGTCCCAAATAGAACGATTATCTTGGGCACATTCTCTACAAGCATGGTAAACTACTCTGATAAAGGGTCTAGATCTATTCGCTCTGTTGATCCAATGGATATGATTCATTCGAGCTCAAAAAGTGGTTTTTCATCCGATTCGGGACTTAGACAATTCAAGGATTTTTCTTTGGGCTCTTTCCTATACATTCAACTATTAACATATAATCCTAGTTTCCATTCACGAATTTCCCATCACAATGATGGTTTTCCCATCACAACGATGGATATGTATATATATACATACCACACGGGAACCATAAAATTTAGTTCAATTCTTTTTATCAAAGAACATTACAGAACACTTGTATTCGGTTGTGTAGGGCATGCATTGTTCTGGCCATCCTACCATCACTCAAATGTAGGAGTTTGTCAATACAATAAGCATCATTACTATAAATAAATTATGTATATTTATAGCACAAGTACAAGCATTCAATCATGCATTTAAATTCAATTACACAGAGTCTATGAAATACTTATCTATTACAATTGATAGTCAGCCAAATGACTCTAGGTGTTCTCCTTTCCACCCAAACATAGGCTCAGATGCATTCACTTTTAGCATTCTGGCCACCCCTGTTCCAAGCCATGATACCACTAGGGAATATCTCTCAGGTTCTCAGTAGGATTTGAAGGTTACTCTCCTTCACTCTACTCTTGGTAGAGATTTTTCATACACCCACCTAGCCCAGTCCTTTTCGAGGTTTATCATATGCCTTCCCAGCATCAAGCTCGTGACCCTCTTAGCTTAGGTCGGGTTTTTTGGGTCTTCTATGATCCAGCTTAGAAATCTTCTATGGGTTCCCTGATCCTTCTATTGCATGCACCTGTGCATTCTTTTCAGTATCTATCTTCCTTAGAGGCCCGAGATGATGCAGGAGCATTGCCATCAACATTCAATGAGGCCAAGTGGAGGACAATTAAACATCTAGAATGCACATTCAAATTGGTTTTGGATTCCAAGGAGATCACGTCACTTAAATGTTTTGAAAATATTGTAATTAAAGGCCCGTAAGATTTTGAGGTGTGAACCATTGTAAACAATCCAGGAGATTGTAATTTCTGTAATTCCAAAAGGATTGTATAGATTTGGAGAATCGACTCATATCTATATTGTAAATGCTCATTTATTTGTAATAATATTACTGGTAGAATGATTTAATTATGATGTGAAATCACTACATTAGTCAGAAGGAAGGCTCGAGAATCCCCTCCATGTATAAATGTATGTAATCTATGCCAAAAAGAGGCTACTGAGAGTTTTTATTGTTGTTGAAGATTATTCTATTTTTTTTTTAGATCATTGTGATTGTTGTAGAGAAAGAGAGAATTTGAGAGCTATGGGAACTCTTGTAAATGTTTTCCTGAAGGAATATAATAGAGGATATTTACTTCACATGTCTGAGTTTGTTTATCTCCGAGTTATTTAGATAATGTTATGCTATCTATTTTTTGTGTTTATGTGTTTGTGTGTGTATTTCATGGTTTAATGAATGAACCTTTGATGTTCTATAAGTTTCAATTGTTTCTCTTCTAAAAACCTGGTGCAAGGACTGCACAGTGCCACACAAGGACTGTGAAGGCCAAGTCATTTTCAGACTTAATAGCTCAGGAGAGATAGAGTGAATTTCATAGAGAGAGAGCAAGGAGTGTGCATGAGATTTTCCTAAGTCTTAAGCTCAGGAGGATTAGCGAAAGTGTGCGCCGGAGAATAATTCCTTTCAAGTTGGAAAAGCTAAGGAAGGATAGAAAGATTTGGTTCTCGAAAGCAAGAATTCCTTTTGTTTAGAGGATGAAAGGATGAGATCCGTTTGGAGGAATCCATAGGTTTTCACGACCTTCAAATATGAAGAAAGTGCACGGGTGTTAACCCTTTAATTCCTTAAGACTTCACGAATTCAGAAGTTTTTAGGAATGTGTTGTGGGGAAGCCAAAAGTCCCGAAGCCTAGAGTGCACCTTGGCCATTGGATACAAGTACACGTGTCCGTAGATCAAGTGTTTTAAAAATTTCACCACTCCAGAGAATCTAAAGAGTTGTTTCAAGAGCGTAAAAAACTCCCGAAGCTCTAAAGCCTGGAGTAGATATCGATTGTTGGCGTCAGGGCCACGTGTCAGCAGATTGCTAGTGATTCGGGAATCCAAAAGTCCAAGATAATGGAGGCGTAATGTGTTTTGGCTCAAGAACTCCCGAAGGTCATAGTAGATCTTGACCATCTGTTGAGGGAGACACATGGATCATGGATCCAACCCTTTTCTAGTTTGGCACTCTGGAGGATTTGGAGTGTTATGGCATGAACATTTTTGAAGCCCAGAGCGCGAAGTAATTGTAGGTCGTCCATTGAAGGCAGACGTTATCCATCTGATTGGAAAGTTCAAAGTTCACGCATTTGGAGGTGTTGCATGTTTAGATAGGGAAGACTCCTAAATCCCAAAGTCCTGAAATATCTGTGAATCGTAGATCAAGGTGCGTATTGTGAGTCGTTGATTCCCACGTCTGTTTGGCTATTCGTGAATTCAACGTTCGTGAGGATTTTTGTGTTGTAGTTAGAAATCCCAAAGCTTGGAGCTCTGAAGTGCCATATTCCTACTGGTTAAATAGATTAGCCCACAGTTTTGGCCCGAGGTCACGTGGATTTCTCTGCTGACGTGAAAATACCCTCACACACAAACATTTGAGGGTCCAACAAGATCCCGAGAGCTAATTCATCTCCCTTAAGTGAATGAATCTAGACCATGAGGTCGTGCAAACCCCAGGAGTGGTGGGGGTTTGCATCAAGTGGTATCAAAGAAGGAAAATAAGCTCTGTGAAGAGAAGATTTAACCATGTCGCCAAGAATTTGCAGAGAGAGACATGTAGTCAATGAATCCATGGAAGAGGAAATGAGAAAAATGCGTGCAAGGTTGGATTCCATGGAGACAACACAAAAAAGAGCACCTGATGTTGGTGATGTCAGTGAATATGAAAATGAAGATATAGAATAAGAAGAAGTTGTAGGAGAACAAGAAGCAGAGGAGCGATTGCTGAGAGTTGTTGTCAAGCTGGGAACCAGAGCAAAGATAGAGGTCTCGATGTATGAAGGTAATTTAAATGAGGAATAATTGCTTGATTGGGTAAGTGCTTTAGAAAAACACTTTGACTATGAGGAAATTGATCATGAGAAGAAGGTAAATCATGCAGTGACCATATTGAAGGGACATGCAACTTTATGGTGGGACGAGTTGCAAGATAATAGAAGGAGAAAAGGTAAGACTAAAATCAAGAGTTGGTATAGAATGGTATCTAAGCTCAAGGCTAAATTCATACCCAAGGATTATCAGTTAAATATGTTCATGAAGTTGCAGAATATGAGACAGAAAGGTTTTTCGGTGAAAGAGTATATTGAGAAGGTGGATAAGCTCACATTTTTTAGGTGCAGAAGAAGAATATGGAGATAGAGGTGAAGGCAGAAGAAACAAAAGAAGGAATATTTCTCATGATGAGGAAAGCTCTCGTAAATCCAAAGAAAGAGGTACAACAACCAGTCTAGAGGAACAGTTTGTTCAGAACTGCTTGCAAGACCAGAGATAGGGTATGCAAGGTGACCATAGACATTGGGAGCACTAATAACTTGGTATCCACATAAATGGTGGAAAATATGAAGTTGGAGACGACTGCACATCTGAATCCATACAAGGTGTCTTGGTTGCAGAAAGGACATGAAGTCATGGTAAGTAGACAATGTAAAGTTGAGTTTAAAATAGGTGGTTATAGAGATGAATTTTTATGTGATTTCATACCTATGGATGTTTGTCATATTCTATTGGGAAGACCATGGAAATATGACATGAATGTCATACATGATGCAAGGAATAATAATAATACCCTTGAGAAAAATGGGTGTAAACATATGTTGTTTCCAATAGAAGATAAAGGAGTCAAAGAGGAAGATAGTCCTATTATACTTCTCATGAGTGGGAAGGAACTCTTGAAAGAAGTAAAGAAAGACTAGAAACTACAGTTTGTTGTTGTAGGTAAGAAAGGAGCCATTCACACAAGCACTTAATAGCATAATCCATTAATATTCATAACAAATATGCCCATGGAATAACAATTCAAATATTTGCAAGACATTATTTGGACGAGAAAAGAGTATTTCTATTAAAATGTAATCAATAGAAGTATGAGAATGACAAAATTTTGTGTCGGCACTTTCAGAACCGAGAAACTAAGTCCCTTCTAATTGGGCCTCCACCACTTCAATCCTCCACCAAAGGCAAGCTCATATAAGAGAGACAATGAGGTTCTCCATAAAGTTGGGAATATCTTGGGGGGCGAACAATGTGTTCAGACTTAAAAGGATAAAAGGATGTGGACTCAATATGAAGTGAGTAATTTCTCCAGAGTAACTTTGCTCTCAAAGTTGAATTCTTCTCCTCTTTTCCACAGCTTGGATATGGCCCATTTATAGCCTTCAAATGGAACTGAAGGGCCGAGTCAGAACATTTCCAATATATGGAAGGTCAAGGATCATGGATCTCATGACGTGACATGGAAACCCGACACCATTTTTTAATTTTGGGCACAAAACCCGATGTACACAGGCTTTAATGGTGCAACCTACATATATGCATGTTGTATAATAGTTAAGGCACGTATATGTGGAAAAATATCATTTTTAGCTATGGTAACTACAAAAAGGAACTTTAAGTCTGCATAGGGAAATGGAAAAGGCCTTCTAAGAAAATTTGCATAGGGTGAGGAAAATCTTGCTATAAAATATGCCCCCTAATGTGTGAGGTCAGAGGAGTATCTGTGATGGCCAAAATACATTGGAGTAATGGAGACCCAGCTGGACGAACTAGTTGCTCATGAGAATATTACAATCTATACTGACTTTGCACACATGACTGCCAATTTGAATTACACTGTAGATCCATGTGAAAATATACCAAAAAGATGTTCATGGCCATGAATAGGAAATAAAAAGGTGGCTACATGCCATAGGATGTCATAGTCATGAACAAGGCCCAGTAAAACCAGTCTCAAAATCAATCTAAAGATATCTATATACAATGGAGTACAATCTAATCTCCCATGATCATTGAAGTCGCATAGGTACTAGTCCAATGAAAGATAGAAATAGCTCAGGAAAGCTGCAACTATGAACTAGTGTCTTCAATTCTTCTACACGATCCACCAAAGGTGGAAGTCCACATCATGTGAATAAAGGAGTTGAGGTCAAACACAATGATACTTTGTTTGATTACTGATCATTAAGGTATACTGTTAATAGACGCGAGACATCCTACCAATAATGAAAGTAGGTATCAAGGCACTGAATACATTCTTACAAGTGTGAATAAATGTGTTAAGGTCGAACACTTGAAGAATCCATCGATCAATAAACATTGATGTATTACCAACTATCGATGGAGAGAGAACCTGCCACTAATGACTGCAAGCCTCTAGGTACTCATAGGACTCTAGGTCTCATTTCCATAATAGATGGGAAAAAGTCGATGGAAGGAGACCCACTGAAAGGAGAGAATTAAGGAATATCTCATCATTCAACATGGGGTACAAAACAAGAGACCCCCTGTGCATCTTTCATGTGTGCCAGATGCAAGTGGTACACGAAAAAGACCCTCTGAATAGCAGCCAATAAGTAAAATTGTTGACAAAGGAGAGGAAACCACCAATAAGGATAATGGGATCAAAGAAATTTCATGAATCCCAATGTGTGAATAGATTTCTTGTCGTTGAACACAAGGGAAACCCCCCAGTTAGTGACCAATGATGAAATGTCGATTGTTGGGTTCAAGGTTAACTACCAATGATGAACGTAGGGCTAGGGTGCATAATAGGACTACAAATTCATATAACTCTGAGACACATTGAGGGTATGGTCGACATGCAAAGTCAAGATTTCTAAGGAATGGCCGACGCAGGCTAATAGACATCCTTTGAACAAGAGCATGAGACATATGGAATAATTCGACAACATAGACTCAATGATGAAACTTTGTGATGTAGGAGGCACCAATCAAACTCTCCATAGGGACTGGAAGAGTAACTAGTCAGGGGAGTAAACTCTAAGTAACGAGCTCAACTTCCTAAGGTCATGCTAAACTGTTAAGAACCAAATATCAATATAGCATAGAAAAACCTCAGAATAAGTACTCAACGCCTTGAAAAATAGATAATTTCAAACAATAAGCCTCTTCGAGGGGGCAACCTCCTTTTACCCCACATAAATGTTCAAGTACAAGATGATTCCAAATGAAAATGTCTCCTTGGTATATATAGGAGACTAGGAGGTATAATTACAACTAATGGAATAAAGCCACATAAATAAAATAACATTACTAATGTAATATGCCCTAATTAAGGGGTAATGAGACAATATTAGGGCTTAACATGCCCCTCCCCTTGAGAC
>ML783248.1:555213-577426 GCA_009831015.1 Picea engelmannii | reverse complement strand
GTACCTTTTGTGTATGTGGCACATCATGTAGATCAAAGAATTGCTCCATCTGAAGTATCCATGTGATTGGGTCCTTGCCATCAAACTTCCTCATATCGATCTTAGGAACGTGGTTGGTCTTCAACCCAAAGTTGGAGTTTCTCAATTCTTGATTCACATTCCTTGTGTCCTCATCATGAATTTCATGGGGTGCATTTTCACTTTCAGGTGTCTTCTCTATTACGAAATTTTTCAATACTTCCATGATCTCCTCTTTTAAGCCTTCCATCTTTGCCTCCAACTTAGCTTCCATATCTAGTAGTTCATATTTTGTTACTAACTTCTTTTGTAAATCATTTATGTCCCTACGCATTTCTTCGCCTTCATAAAAATTCCAAGTAGAATTGTCTGGAGGCTTATTTGGTGTAGAAGTTCCATTTTTGGGTGGCATGTTGGCGAAGTATCACTTTTAAACCTTGATTTTGAGGTGGTTCTGCTAGACAATATTTCTTCTGTTGTATATACCAAGTTTTGGACCTTTTGGGTATGAAACTTTCTCTTATGTAGTTCTCTGATATTTCTTCTCTTCAATTCCATAGGTCTGATCAAAATTGGATGTGCCAAGTGGAATTTATGGTAAATTCCCCACAACTTGTTGATTTTTGGACTTTCTAGGAGATCTCACTTGTATAGCGTGCCCCACACAAAATAATTGATATAAAATTCTGAAACTCGTACCAAAAATACTATAGACTATCCACTATCAAATGAAACCATTCTCACACAATTTGGATACTCTAGGAAGAAGTTATGATTGTTTTACCTAGAACATCTTCTTGAGACTAGTTAATAGGACTAGTCAGATACCCTATCTTCCACAGGGTGTATCTACAAATGTAATATGACCCAGAAGCTAAATTGTTTACCACAGATACCTTACTAATGTATTTTAATAGCCTCTGGAGTCCAAGGTCTAAAACATTACAGAAAATTTTGTAGAGTGAAAATTACGCAATGACTCAGTTCAGGATGATTCCAAAACCCTATCTTGCACAGGCTATATCTCCAAAAGTATAAGGTATCAGGAACTGAAATTTTAACCCAACGTACCTTGATCTGTCTACTAAATATTCCCCAATATGTTCCTTCTAAAACATTGTATAAAAATAGTTATAGCAAAAATTCCAAGGTGTCTCAGATGTAGCAGCGAAACCCCAAGACCTTGAGCTCTGATACCATATGTTAAGAACCAAATATCAATATAGCATAGAAAAACCTTAGAATAAGTACTCAACACCTTGAAAAATAGATAATTTTAGATAATAAGCCTCTTCGAGGGGGAAACCTCCTTTTACCCCACATAAATGTTCAAGTACAAGATGATTCCAAATGAAAATGTCTCCTTGGTATATATAGGAGACTAGGAGGTATAATTACGACTAATGGAATAAAGCCGACATAAATAAAATAACATTAATAATGTGATATGCCCCAATTAATGGGTAATGAGACAATATTAGGGCTTAACATAAACCCAAAATTTTGATGACAAGTGGACTCAAAAGTTTTTTCTCTATTCAAAGGTGACATGACTGCTGCCAATATAAGATAATATTATTTTCCCACCCGTATTTTGTTTTTTCATAGTCAAATGAATGCTATGATACAGAGGAGGAAACAAGTGTCACTAGTAAGCAACTAGTTCCAGTAGTGGAAGATACCTATGCTCAATGAAAGGAGGTGCATGTAGGATATGGACACATGGGGGAATGTTTCCTCTTGGGGTATAGGGTGTCAAGTTGCAAAGGATATAAACAAGGCTCTACTTGGTTGATGATGCAAACTCTTGAGGTGATAGGCTTATAATGTGAAAGTGAAAACCAACAATAGGTTCAATACTGCAAGCAAGAGAATGAGATGAAATTACAACTTAACACCAAAAAATGTCCTTTTTCATAAGTGCAGTCTACTTGGTTTCAAAAAGGGGTAAACTTACACCAAATAGACATCCTTTCAAATCCAATTTATGAGTGTGAAAGAGACAAGTTCACTTGGCAATCTTTTCTCTTTTTGAGAGAGTTGGAAAAGAGATTAAACCAGACTCGTTAGGAGTCTCGCTAGGTATAGGTCAACATGATTATGAGTAAAAAATGAGGTTCAAACACAAAGTCATATATTATCTATAAGGGACTCCCAGTCCTACGAAAACAAATCTCTACATGGGCACCGAATGGCGCAGAGGTTCTAACTAGGGAACCCATGTTTGGTAAGTCTCTACCATTCAATAAGGATACTTCTAGTTGTAGAAAGAAGGTTATGTGTCGCTACTAAATGGGTTTGTACCTAAGGCATATGTGTTGCAGTCATAAGATGATGCAAATGTGCACAATGGATTGATGACCTATCTTATATGTTGGTTGACGAAAATACTTGTCCAAGGTTAAGAATGGGCAACATGGCACTATAAACCACAAGAATCCCTAGATAAAACCACCAAAACCAACTCCATCCACTGTTGTATTAGTCCACTAGGCCAAAATAGTAGAAAAAACTATGCAAAGTGGGTAAATTGTTTCTATAAATAGTGAAAAATAACCAATTTTACTATATTGTTTGTATTTTTTACCCAAATAATACATTTTGGACCAAATTGACCCCGAATTTCAACTACGGATTGCGGGAGCCACGAGTGATAGAATCAACAACTGTCTCGACTAGGTAATTCATCTTACTCTTCTCTTTATTTCTAGTGGATTAATAATTTCAATTATGTCTCCTTTTTTTAGTATGTCAAAGAACAACTTAGAAACTAGGGTATACATGGGTCGCATATACATGGATCTATATGTGTTTGTTTGCAAAAAATATAGTGTATATGCAACCCTATACATGACTGTGTAATCTGCAGCTCATGTACAAGTCAGTGGATTTGATTTTTTAAAAAGTTATTGACTCAAAAAATGATTTTAATCTTGCAGGATGGTGCTAGAGTGGAGAGAAAGAGAGCATGAAGAGGTGGATGCTGCAGTGGAGAGAGATCCAAGGGCCCAAATTACATTAAAAATATGTGGGTTGTATAATGTTTGGGCTCTCAAAGGTATGAGGGTTCAAGTGAGACTTCTCCAGATGTTAGTGAACTACTAGGATCCAGATACAAAGAACTTCAACCTTGATGGGAAACCATTGAGGATTGAAGTTGAGGACATATACTTTTTAACAGGATTGTCGCATCGGGGTGAGGTGGTCAACCTCAAATACCCGGGAGCTGGGAGTGCCATGAACATAGAATACTATATAGCCACTCATTGCATTGCAGGGACCAAGAAGGTAGGGAGCCAACTCCCGATCAGAGCGATCAACAATATAAGTTTCAAGATTGTTGTCCTAGTGTTGAAACAAATCATAGGGCCGACCTCTTTGCATCGGGCATCGAGGCCACTTATGTTCTATTCAATGGAGTGCTTGCGACCCATAGTTTACGATTGGTGCACCTCACTGTTGGCCAACATGAAGAGACATCTGACAGACTGCAAACAGGGTAGAAAGGGTAACTTTGAGTTCACATCTATCCTTTGTAGTTTTTTCTTCAAGCAGGTTGCAGGCTTGGGCCATAGAGTCAAGATTGTTCCACATGGACCTCGTGATCCAAACATGGCACGGTGGACCGATGTGGTGAGGCGGTAGGGGGGTAGTAGGGTACCAACACCCTACAATGACACGTTTTTATTCTGGTAGAGTCGGTAGGTGATAGCTATGGAAGAATACCCTTATGCAAGGATTGACTTCACAAGAGATCCATACATGTCGTTACCACAAGGCTCCACCTATGTAGACACAAGTATGCAATTTTTTTTTAATATTTCATTTTTTTGTATTTTTGTAGAAGAAAACAAAAAAAAAATGGATGATGTCAAGTACTAACTAAACATGTATGTTACGTAGATGTGGGTATGCGATGGCCAGAAGGACTTCCACAACACCATCAAAGGCACCGAGGGGATGAGCCAATGGGAGGGGATGTTGATAGAGTGCTTCAAAACGTGTAGGACAACCTGTATCGTTTGACACAAAGGATTCCCATGGTTCAAGTAGAGGATCTTCCAGAGGCGATGCAACGACAGGTGGTAGGTGTGCCCCAGGATCGGGTACGACTCTTTCAACATCTCACAAATGCCATAGTATGCTATCATGACACACATCCGATGCCAAAGGCGTAGATGTCATTATTATTGTATTCATTAGTTGTATGTATTTTGAGGATGTGAGCCCCAATTTTGTACTATATTACCATTTTTTTGGAGAGATAATATATATATAAAAACATTGGTCTTTGGCTTTACTTATATCACAATGTGTACATTGGTGAAAGTGCTTTCTTCGCTTTAGTTATGTGACAAGTGTTTTCTTTTCTTTAGTTATGTGACAAATGCTGATCTAAAACAAAATTAGCATATGCATCAGATACATAATTATAACTTCTATGTATGTGATGATAAGTAATAAAATAAAAATGCAGTTCCAAAAGTCATACCCGTAAGAATCATCGAAGTAGAGTAGGATCTCACACACTGTAACTGCAGTTGAAATGACATACTACTAACTAGGAGTCCAGGAGAACTTCTAAAGAGAAAATACCATGTGAAATGGCATCGCGTAAAATTTCTATAACGCCGCTATATTCAACCACATTATTCGTTGATGGCCCTAGGAAAATGCCACCTGAAGACACTAGTAGACCCTTGAGTGAGTAAACAACCCAAGCAATGGAAGCGGAAGCCAAGTTTCATGTATGACGACTGGCCCCATCTGTAAATCCTAAGTAGACCTAAGACTCCGTTGACATCTACAAACCAAGGGAAAACTCCATAAGAAATTTGAATATGAAAAGGGGGAAAGGATATATACACTAAAATACATTAGTATACAAAGAGTTATGCCCAAGCCTGGGGCTCAAGCATAATATATTTTCAAGTAGAGCCCATTCCTGGGCTCAACCAGCATATTCCCTTCATGATATTCTAATTCATAGGCTCCTTTTTATAAGACATGTCGCATGATATAGGGACCATGCCACATGGGTTTGAACTTGCCTGCCCCCAGTGGTTCTTTGGCTTGGTTGTAAATAAGGACCAAGTTACCCTCAACGTATTGCTGAGGATAGATAGACTTATCATATTGGACCTTTACACATCCTTTATTTTCTTCGATAGTCGTGGAGGCATCTCGACTCTACTCATTTAGACTCTCTAGGTGTATGAGGCATTGTTCGAGATCAAAAGTGTCAGGTAGGAGCGTAACTACCAATCTAAGAGAAGGGATTTCACATTCAATAGGTAGGATCGACTCCACACCGTGCACTAACTGGAAAGGAGAAAAACTGGTGGAAGTCTTAACCGAGGTTCAGTATGCCCAAATGCTCTGAAAATAGTGGGCTAACTTGTTATGCTATGCAAGCACCCTCTACTTCATTAAAATAAACTTTACAGGACCTTGCTCCATGTGTTAAAATATGCAAGATAAATTATGTGTTAAGTTTATGCTTCTTTTAAATGTTCATGTGTGAGGAAATGTTCTTTTAAATGGTTAAATATGTACTTTAAATAAATACACATCAACATAACTTGCATCAAATAAACCATCAAACTCACAACAAGAACAAGATGATAAAGGAGTTCACCCCTCTCTGGGCTACATCTCCTTGAGCCTCCATCAATGGACTTGGTTCTCTGGGATTAATTTGTCAAAGATTCTTTTACAAGCTGCTTCTCAACTCCAATGGAAATTCTGAATGTACCATTGGGATCAGAATACATAAAAACCCCCAAAATGACTAATAAAACTCTGAAAACGGATCATGGCTCATCCGGGCATGACCTCTTCTACATGTGGCCTTAAGTTTCCCTGAGCTTCTCTTTGGAAAAAACACCTGTAAAATTCCTCAAATGGATCTGAAACCTATCCCAAAGTGTTCAGAGCATAATAATTAGCCAAAAATGATTATTCAATCATAGAAAACAAACATAGGCTCATCTGAGAAAGACCTCAAACAATGAGGGCTTCAAGCTCCCTGGAGCTTCATGAAACTTCAATGGTTAAAAACCTGCAAAAGAAGTCTTCAAATGGCTTTGAAAACAGTGCTAATGGATTCAGAATGTCCAAAAACCCCTAGCTGGTCTACATGTGGCCTTAAGCTTCCCTGAGATTCTCTTTGGCAAAAACACCTGTAAAAGTCCTCAAATGGATTTGCACCTATCCCAAAGTGTTCAGAGCATAATAATTAGCCAAAAATGATTATTCAATCACAGAAAACAAACACAGGCTCATCTGAGCAAGACCTCAAACAATGAGGGCTTCAAGCTCCCTGGAGCTTCCTGAAACTTCAATGGTTAAAAACCTGCAAAAGAAGTCTTCAAATAGCTTTGAAAATAGTGCCAATGGATTCAGAACATCCAAAAACCCCTAGCTGGGATTTTACGGCACCTCATTTGGCCAAAAAATGAAGAAGATAGGCCTCCTGCCATTCTCTTCCTTCAAGCTTGTTGTCTTTGGTTCGCCAAAATGCACCCCTAGGCATTCAACCAAGAACACGCTCAAAAACTCGTGCTAAAACCTAGCACCCACACATAACCGTAAAACTGATCAAACTGTAGGACGGTTAGGGCGCGCCCAGCCCCTAACCATCAAAGCCATTGGGCATGTGGTCCATGTGACCACGCGCAAAAGGACTAAGTCCAAATCAAATGGGTAATGGAAAAGTGGATCAAACGCGCGGGGTTTCGAATCCGTTTAAAGTCATGCGCATATGGTCATATGGTGATCCGCATATGAATGGGGGCTGGGGTTTGTCCCCAGCCCTGTCCGCGCCCAAACCTTAACAAAATTCAAATTTAAATATAAATAAAAACATATGTTAAATAAGAACCAACACGTGGGCTATTGGTAGCCCACGCTGTGTGAAGGCGCTCTAGCATGGCAGGAGGTCCGGGGTTCGAACCCCATGGACTCCATAACATTTTAAACAATCAACCAATTACAACGGTGGCACGTGGCAGCCCATGATTGGGCCACGTGGCACCACACCATTTGTCCAATAAATGCCACGTGTCCTAATGTCATTCATCCTCAGCTACCAATCTAAAACTGCCACATCATCATATGCCACTTCAGTGTATGGATGTACGGCCTCTGCCACATCAGCGTATGGCCTCTGCCACGTTAGCATCCGTACGGACTGTACGGACTGCACAGTCAACACTCATTTTTTTTACCTGTTTGGCGATTCGAACAGATCGCGATATCTCTCTCATCCGATGTCCGTTTGAAGCCAAACAAGTTGCGTTGGGTTCGTGACGATGAGGGATATGCACCCATTCTATTTGAGGCAATTCCGAGAACTTTGATTTTTGAGCTAAAATTTGACCCCTGGTCCAGATTTTGATCACCAAAGTGATGGCTAAAGCATGATATGCTAGTTAGATTTTCTCTAGCTAATAGTTTTCTGCAAAATGGTCTTGAGAGACTTGTTCACAACCTCTACTTGTCCATTTTACTGGGGTTATTAAGGGGAAGAAAAACCATGTTTAAACCCCAGTTTTGATGCTAATTATTTCATCATTTCATTCTGAAAGTGACTGCCATGATCAATGAAAATCTCACTTGGGATTCTGAACCTGGGTATAAATTGATTAAATACAAAGAATGCAACAATCTTACCATCGGATTTAATTGTAGGCATGGCTTCATCCCACATAGTAAGGTATTCTATGGCCATGATAATGTGTTGATGACCCCAGCCGAAGTTGGGTTGCAATACACAAAATCCACCCCCCACTTGGTAAAGGAACTGATAGTTACAATTGGGTGGAGAGGAGCTGGATGCAAATGAATATTTCTAGTGAACACCTGGTAGGGGTGACTCTTCTTAAATGCTTCGACACAATATTTAAAAATAGACAACAAAAAATAACCGTCTCGCAAAATTTTCTGGGTTGTCGCAAGCCCAAATAGATGACCACAACAAGCCCCACTATTGCAGTTGTTTAGAACAGACTCAACTTCTTCGTGAGTCAAGAAATGATGAAAGATATTGTCTACTCCTTGACGATATAGAGTGTCACCGATGATGAGGTAGTTCTTAGCTTGGTATCATATACACCGTCAGTCATCTCTCGGGAGATGTTGAGGGAACTTCAAAGTTTGAAGATAGACCACAATATCTCCATACCAGGGGTCTGATGATGAGATAAGGAAATGTGTTCATCTAAAAATGAATCAACATGAATAACATCCTCATCTAACTGAGGGAAGTTGGATATTAACTCTGCAAAAACTAGCGATTTCTTGGATTTCATAGAAGCAAAATCGAGATCAAACTCTTGTAAGATGACAATCCATTTATTATATTTTCCCCCTATGATACACCTAGTAAGGACGTATTGAAATGGATTGACATTGGAAAATATGGTTTTTTTACAAAGCAATATATAGTGTCGTAATTGTTGAACTGTATGAACGACAACCAAAGCTATATTTTCAACATGAGAATATTTAAGTTCAGGGCCGACTAAGTTTCGACTGAGATAGTAAATGACGTGCTCCTGGAGCTCGTCATCCTCCTGAACCAACACCATACCAATCGTCCCTTTGGATGCGGTGATATACAACAAGTAATCTCTACTCTAGTTCGGAGGCTTCAGCATATACATTGATACCAAGGATTTCTTCAAAGCATCGAAGGATTCCTATGCTCACTCATCGCAGATAAAAGGAGTGTCCTTCTTTAAGAGATGCATGAAACCCTTAGTAATATTGGCATAGTTTACAATAAGCCATCGTAAAAAGTTAGATTTCCCCTGTAAACCTTGAAGCTAACGAATAGTGCGGGGCGGGGGGGAAATCAAAGTATTGCCTCAACCTTTAACAAATCCACCATGATCCCAATCTCAAAGACTAAGAATCTAAGAAGTCGACCTAACCTAATGCAAAAGATGCATTTATGAGGATTCAGACAGATGCAATAATGGAAAAATATTTCAAAAACTAGCGTAAGGTGGGTAGAGTGATCCACTCTCTTTTGGGACTGAGCATCGAGATCATCGAGATAGGGATCAACTATATGTTTGAGATGATGAAACATGAAGGTCATAGCTCATTGGAAGGTTGCTCCAACATTATTAAGGCCGAAAGGAATTTTTCGGTATGTGAAAGTACCCCAAGGACAAATAAATTGTGTCTTATGTTGGTCCTTGGGCTTAATATGCATTTGGTTATACCTTGAAAATTTGTTCGTAAAAGAAAAAAAGTTTCTTCCCACACATTGATCGATAATCTAATCAATGAAGCATGACGGGAAGTTGTCCTTAGGACAGGCCTTATTCAGGTCTCGAAAATCCATGCATACACAGATGGTTCCTTGTTTTTTATTCACGGGAATGAGATTGGATACCCATTCAGTCAAGGGAACCGGGTAGATAAATCCAACGTTAAGCAATTTTTCTACCTCTGCCTTAATAGCAGGGGCATTCCTAGGATTGAAAAATCTAAGTCATTTCTGAACAGGTTTAGCATCCGGGTAGGTTTTAATCTCATGTTTGACAATTTGATGGTCGATTATTGGCATCTCTTCATATGACCAAGTGAATACATCACGAAATTATTTGAAGATCTCGGTGTAGATCATAATTTCTTCTGGCAAACGATCTGCACCGATGTATACAATTTCAACCTTACCAAGAATACGATAAATATCGATCGTGACAGTCGGAGAGATACTCGCCATGTTTACTTAGGCATAAATGCCATGCATATCAAGTGGAACTACGACATGAACGACTATCTCACTCAAGGTGTATCTAAAATCATCTTATTCGATCCTAGCAAGCTTTTGGAGAAAATAAGAGCGATGATGCATATCATCCCATGGCCTATCAGAATCATTCAGGGACTCGATGATTTCTTCATATGAGGGTAAACTATCATCGAGGTAGTAACGTGAGAAATACGATGAAGTGGCCCATATGGGCTTGAGAATAGGATCCTCCTCATTCGTCTGTGAGGTGATAGGGTCTGGATCAATAGAAGAGTCAAGAACATCCTAATATCTTATCTCTGATGTCGATAGTGGCATAGCCATTCCAATGTGTGACTAACCTTCACAAGACGCAGTTGAGGAAGGTAGGGTCCAAGGATCATTAAAATACGAAGTACGGAAAGGAATGGACCTCATTAATGAAGAAAACCTACTAGACATGGCATAGATATGATGAATCGATGCCATGAAATAAAAGGTACCCATAAGATATGAATAAATTCTGACACTAATATTCTTAGTTGTCGGCTGAGAATTTTCGATCACAAGGATCAACGGTCCAACTGATGCAATTGGGGATAGCATACGCAAAGGACAACTGGTCTATTGTCATGATATTTCCATCATGAGGAAAGAAAAGAGTACGAAATACAGACAATACTATTGCAGTCATATCATAAGTCCAATTACGTCCTAGTAGTAAGTTATAGTCGAGGGGCACATCAACCACCTCGACATCCACCTCCATCGTCTTCCCACCTAACTTGATCGGGAAGGTAGGAAGAATATTGTGAGGGGGAAAGAACGACAGTCAAAAGTAGTCAACACGGTCAGATATTGAGAGAGGGTCAGAGAGCTGAGGGCTTTCCAACAGACCAGGGGCATCATGCATGTTGCAACGCCTTCATCATTAACAATATGTTTGATGCTATACTTTTAGTAACCCGCGTGGATTTGGAATGCCACATGGTAAGGAAAGCAAGACTTCACATTCGTGATATCAAACTTGATAACCTTAGAGCCACATGGATCTAGAGCTCCTAACGTAGATAACAAGGCATTCCTCTGTGAAAGGCATATCTGGAGTACCTCCAAAGCCGACATCGTGTAAGGGGTTTGACCTAGATCTTCAACAATAGAGTAATTCTAGGTGGCTCTAGCATTAGGGTTGTGAGTAGAGAACTTGAGTACTCCCTTCAAAATACGAGGCAGGGGCTCTGGTTTTTTGATTTGTAAACACATCTCTAGAGGAGGGGGAGACTCTAGACTAGGTACAGTCTGTGAAGAACTATAATCGCGAGATCGAGTGGCTACATTAAGCTCAAACTTAACCATATTGATGCATATATAGTCACCATCTTGCGCTGGTGGGTTTTGACTTCCACTCGCCACATTTATGAAATTCAAGGAGATCAAGGCCATGTGCTTATTATGTGGAAAAGGATTAGCCAACACAGCGGGCGGTAGAGATAAAATCCTCGCAGCTTCTGAAATTTTGGGGCACAAGTGGGTAAGGTGATCATATCTACAAAGCTTGTAGGGAAACTTGACCTTTCTCCTTTCTTTCTTTCCCTCACCAACATTATTATTAGATTTCTCATTATTACCATTGTCCTTGGGTTTATTATTATTCTCCCCACCCTTATGATTGTTACCACGTCCTTTCTTTTCATTCCCTCTTGTTTGTTGGTTACCATCCAGGTTGGTAGACAATTGCATACAATGTACATTCGTCAACTGAGTGGGAGTGGAGGATACAAACAAAGTTGGCCCTCCTACAGACTAGTTTAGAGACAAATATTTCAACTGGCTTGTCACCAAGTCTATAGATTTCACATTTGCGGAGCCTACAATGCCATCGGCATGAGGCACGGGCCTTTTTCTAGGGTCATAGTTTGACCTCTATGCATCTGGAATAATTTCATATAACATCCCAGACTGAGCATATATAATATCTAATTGTTGGGCTTTAAAAATTGCTTCTTCCTCATATGTAACTTTGGATGTAGAAACATCCTTCGAAATATAAGGTTGTAGAGACTTAAGGAACCACTCTAGAAGGAATTATAGAGGTGTGTAGGCCTTGATAAACCTATTTAATCTACGCCACTCTTGGATGTGATATGAGATATGGGTGTCTTTGTCCTAACGGAAGGCCGACAGAATTTCTATGCCGACATCATAATGAATCGATAATTGGAAGTGGTTGAGGAAGACTAAAACCATCTGATTAAAAGTTTTGTATGTTCCCCCTAGTACCTCTATGTACCATTTCACTGCAACCCTCGTGAGGGTGCATTGAAACAATATTAAATGAATAGAATTTTTGTTAAGGGAATTAGAAGAGAACCAAATATGAAAAGTAGTGATGTGATCACCAGGATCCCCACTAGTCTTGCCTTTGAATTTTGGAATATCCTAAGGAAGCTTGGTGGGGATGGGAGGCCATGTCAGATCATGACGCACAAGGTCATTCACTAATCTAGACAAGTCTGGCAAATTGAGTTTGGCCGAAAAAGGGAGATGGGGTTGCGACATCTGGCACCAAGCTCCCAGGAAATATTATTGTTGGGGAATCACAACCCATCCAGGGTTCTGGTATGCACCATGGCCTTGTCCGAGATCGTAAGACCCTCCTCCGAACTGATTCATGAAGGGTTGGTTGGGCACCATTCCAGTAGGAGTGTTATGATGAGGGTTGTAAAATTTCCCCCCAACTAGAGTAGCTCCAAGTTGGGGGTTGCCCAAGGTATGAAATTGACCCCCTTCAGGTGTGAATCCAGAGGATATAGGTGGATTTGACATTCCAAACGTGTTGGTCAAAATTGGTGTAGAGGAGGTAGGTGTAAAGGACAGACCATGAGAAACAACTTGTCCACCAGGTTGACCGCTCCATCCAAGAGCATTAAGACCAGGGTTAGAACCGGGTTGAAAAGGAGGAAGGCATCCAATCATAGGAGTCATTTTTGGAATATGAGCACTGCCAAATGAAAATGGAGTATGTGGAGGAGCCATGTCCCCAATTCCAATACTAGTATTCGGATTAGCTGCTGGCATGGATGATTTTAGGGGCTAAATTTCGCTCATGGGCTAATTTTCCATGGTTTTTCCAAAAATGAGATTCGTTGTTTTAAAAATGATTCGCCCAAATTCTATAGGATAAATTTATTTTACCTTAAAAATCGCCAAAATTTTATAAAAACTATATAAAATCCATAGAAATTTGAATATTTATACAAAAATATCGCCAAACATTTATAGTTGGCATATGAAGGATAAGTAAGATTCGCCAAGGTTTCCACATTTTAAATTAAATTTCCATCCTTAAAATCATCCCTGGCTGCTGGGATGGAGGATGAAAATTGCGATGTGAAATTCGGCATACCATAAGAAAAATGGCTAGAGGTCATAGGGATGGACTGACCATTGTAGCCCAATAAGTGACAAAGTGACCCAAAATGGTTCATGGCTATAAGTTGACTATTCACCATAGGTCGGACAAGAGTGATGATGGGAACTTATGGCACTAAAAACATTGTGGTCAAAGGTGTCGCAGGAGTACTGTTAACTATAGTGGGTACGGGAGTCGAAGGAATCCCAATATCTTTCTGACTCAATTTAGTACTCATCCTTGTATGATCACAAGTCTGGTAGGTGGAGGTGTGTGTACCACGTTTGATAAATTTACACCTTTTATAAGGCAAAGACTCAATATGCGGTGGTAATTGTATCAAACAAAGAGACCCACGGGGAAGCTAGTCTAGCTCCACGATGACTCAAGACTTGAGATATAAAAAAAAATCCTAAGGCCAACTAATAATCAAAGAGAACACCAAAATAAAAAAATGGCCAATATTCACACAAACATGATAAAGTGGCTGAAAGGGGCCTCCCTCCCTAAAGTAGGTATGCCTCACCCAAGAGGGGCCTAAGACTCCCTGCAAAAGATCATAGGTATCACAAAAATTTATAAGGCCCCTCGTGGGTTTAACAACCAGTTGACCATATCCCCCCGGATAGGTAATCCTCCATAAAGGATGTGTGTTATTCGACCCTTATTTGAACTAGGGTACCTGTAGAATAACCTCTGCAAGTAAACTATGTGGTACCAATGTCAAGCAACTAAGAAACCACGATATAACCAATGTCCAGGTGAATAGTCATAAGTCAGGTCTACCTTATGGGCATGGTAACAAAGCCCAAAAAATCGAAAGCACCACCTCTCACATAGGTAAAGGTACTAGCAAGATCCCCATAAATATATTTGATGCTAAGAAGGTATTGGGGGGGTATCCCCTCAACCGACTTCACGCGACCTCGTGCTTAACTTCGTTGTAAGTGGAGCCTCCTGAAGTCACCAATTATACAATGTATTTCACCACTCCCTTAGTCAGACACATATGTTGATTTTAATAGCCTTGGAGAAGTTTACTCACAAAATCCTATTCCAAGGCTCCAGATCCTAAGATAGTTTGTGCACCCTAAAAATAAAATCATTTCTAATCAATTTTAAATTTATCAGTGTTTCTTTTAGTGTCCTTGCTTACTCAAAAAGTTGTGGTCGTGAAACTGATTATGTTATTACTCAACAAGTAAAATAAATGAATATGAATAAAATCAAAGTCTTAAATTCAATTCCCAATAAATGATAAGCTTTTCAAAATGCAATTTTCAATTTAATTCTGCAATTCAAAATAAGATGCAATTTTTCCATACATGTACTAAGATCAATGATAAGAACCCAAAAGATCAAATGCCGACAATGTAAAATGTTTGTTATTTTGTATTTTCAATATAAAAGAATGAAAATGAAAGGACTGAACAACAACTTGATAAAAATATTCTACTGTATGTAAACATAGACAAACCAAGTAGGATATCAAGAAGAAAACACCTAGCCCAAGATGCAAGGACAATCAATGAAAAGGATGATGAGAAAGGAACCGCCTGGAAATTCAACCAAAGAAAGGTTTCTTATTACTCTGTAGACACTTAACAGTCATAACAGAGACCTAAGAAGACTCAGTAACCATCAACTCAAACATCAAACTCGACAACCAAGCATACAATAATGATGTACATGACTGTTCAGGAGAAAACTGCATATATACACTTCCTACAGAATGACAGCACGCATATGTATGCGACTGTCAGGAAAAAACCCACGTATATGTATTGAAACACTGTCAAGATAAGGATAAGGCTAAGAAACTAAGACTCAAAATGAACATAGGTTTTCAAGCAATCATATGACAAGAAACTCGATATAAACGAGAGAAATCAAAGGAGAAAATCACTCCAAACCTCGAAAAGAAGATTCTCTCCCCAGTATGGTCGCAAATTATGTTACGAGGAAAATCACTCTATGGCATGGGGTAAACCACAACAGACAGAAATGACTGTAGAAATCAACTATAATCTCAGGTATACTATATAAACAAATATTCTAAAAAGAAAAGATAAAGATCCTACCTCGTATAGACGTTCGATGAAGTCCATCGTTGAGCACTCGATTCAAAGAAATATACCTGCAAATTTTCCTCAACAACCAAGATACACAAGCATATGGTGATAATATATAAATTTAGAAAATTTAATAATATAATCCATTAATATTCATAACAAATATTCCCATGGAATAACAATTCAAATATCTTCAAGATATTAATTGGACGAGAAGTGAGTATTTCTATTAAAATGTAATCAACAGAAGTATGAGAATGACAAACTTTTGTGTCGGCACGTTCGGAACCGAGAAACTAAATCCCTTCCAGTTGGGCCTCCACCACTTCAATCCTCCACCAAAGGTGAGATCATATAAGAGAGACAATGAGGTTCTCCATAAATTAGGGAAGAGCTTTGGGGCTGAACAATGTGTTCAGACTTAAAAGGATAAAGGGGTGTAGACTCAATATGAAGTGAGTAATTTCTCCAGAGTAACTTTGCTCTCAAAGTTGAATTCTTCTCCTCGTTTCCATAGCTTGGATATGGCCCATTTATATCCTTCAAATGGAACTGAAGGGATGAATCAGAACATTTTAAATATATGGAAGGTCAAGGATCATGGACCTCGTGACGTGACATGGAAACCCAACACCATTTTTTTTTTGGGGGCACAAAACCTAATGTACACAGGATGTAATGGTGCACACTATGTATACACATGTTGTATAATAGTTAGAGATCATATATGTGGAAAAATATTATTTTTAGCTCCGGGAACTACAAAAAGGGACTTCAAGTCAACATGGGGAAATGGAAAAGACCTTCCGAGAAAATTTGCATAGGGTGAGGCAAATCTTGCTATAACAAATGGATGATTTGATGGATTTCTTGAGTGGAGAAAATTTATTTTCCAAAATCGACTTGAAGAGTGGTTATCATCAGATAAGGATGAGAGAGGTGTATGAATGGAAAACAACATTCAAAATAAATGAAGGATTGTATGAGTGGCTTGTTATGTTGTTTGGCTACAATGCCATCAGCATGAGGCCTAAGCTTTTTTCTAGGGTCATAGTTTGACCTCAGTGCATCAGGAAGAATTTTGTATAGCATCCCAGGCTGAGAATATATAATATCTAACTGTTGGGCTTTAAAAATTGCTTATTCCTTAGATGTAACTCTGGATGTAGAAACATCCTTCGAAATATAAGGTTATAGAGACTTAAGGAACCACTCTAGAAGGAATTATGGAGGTATGTAGGCCTTGATCAACCTCTTTCATCTACGCCACTCTTAGATGTGATCCAAGATATGTGTGGCTTTGTCCTAACAGAAGGGCGACATCATAATGAATCAACAATTGGAAGTGGTTGAGGAAGACTAAATCCATCTGATTAAAAGTTTTGTATGTTCCCCCTAGTAGCTCTATGTACCATTTCACTACAACCCCCGTGAGGGTGCATTGAAACAATATTAAACAAATCAACTTATCGTTAAGGGAATTAGAAGAGCACCAAAGATGAAAAGTAGTGACGTGATCACCAGGATCCTCACTAGTCTTTCCTTCGAATTTCAGAATATCTGAAGGAAGCTTGGTGGGGATGGGAGGCCATGTCAGATCATGACGCACATGGTCATTCACTAATCTAGACAAGTCTGGAAAACTGAGCGTGGAAATAAAAGGGAGACGGGGTTGCGACATCTGGCCCCAAGCTCCTAGGAAAGATTGTTGTTGGAGAATTGCAGCCCATCAAGGGTTCTGGTATGCACCATGGACTTGTCTGGGATTGTAAGACCCTCCTCTAAACTGATTCATGAAGGGTTGGTTGGGCACCATTCCAGTAGGAACATTATGATGAGGGTTGTAAAAATTTCCCCTGACTGGAGTAGCTTCAGGTTGGGAGTTGCCCAAGGTATGAAATTGACCCCCTCTGGGTGTGAATCTAGAGGATAGAAGTGGATTCGTCATTCCAAACGTGTTGGTTGAAATTGGTGTAGAGGAGGTAGGTGTAAAGGACATACCATTAGCAACAACTTGTCCGCCAGGCTGACCGCTCCATCCAGGATCATTAGGACCACGGCTAGAACTGGGGTGAAAAGGAGGAAGGCATCCAATCATAGGAGTCATTTTTCGAATATGACCACTGCCAAATGAAAATGGAGTATGTGGAGGAACCATACCCCAAATTCCAATACTAGTATTTAGATTAGATGTTGGGATGGAGGATGAAAACTGTAATGTGAAATTCGGCATATCATAAGAAAAAGGGCTAGAGGTCATAGGGATGGACTGAACATTGTAGCCCAACAAGTGACAAAGGGACCCAAAAGGGTTTGTGGCTATAATTTGAGTATTCACTATAGTTCGGACAAGATTGATGATGGGAACTTTTGACACTACAACTATTGTGGTTGAAGGTGTCAAAGGAGTATCGTTAACTATAGTGGGTACGAGAGTCAAAGGACTCCCAATATCTTTCTGAATCGATTCAGTACTCATCCTTGTATGATCACAAGTCTGGTAGGTGGAGGTGTATGTACCACATTTGATAACCTTACACCTTTTATAAGGCAAATACTCAATATGTGGTGGTAATCATAACAAATGGTGAGACCCGCGAGGAAGCTAGTATGGCTCCATGATGACTCAAGACTTGAGATATAAAAAAAAATCCTAAGGTGAAGTAATAATCAAAGAGAACACCAAAATAAACAAAAGGCCAATATTCACACAAACAGGATAAAGTGGTTGAAAGGGGCCTCCCTCCCTAAAGTAGGTATGCCTCACCCAAGAGGATCCTGAGACTCCCTACAAAAGATCAAAGGTATCAGAAAAATGTATAAGGGCCCTCATGGGTTTAAAAACCAGTTGGTCAGATCCCCCCGAATAGGTAATCTTCCATAAAGGTTATGTGTTATCCGACCCTTATCTGAACTAGGGTACCTGTAGAATAACCCCTGCAAGTAACCTATGTGGTACCGATGTCAATCAACTAAGAAACCACGATATAATTGATGCACGGGTGAATAGTTGTAAGTCAGGTTTACCGTATGGGCATGGTAACAAAGCTCGAAATATCGAAAGCATCGCCTCTCACATAGGTAAAGGTAATAGAAATATCCCCATATATGAATAGATCCCCATAAATATATTTGACTACGAAGGTATTTGGGGGATATCCCCTCAACCGACTTCATGTGACCTCGTTCTTAACTCCATTGTAAGCGAAGCCTCCTGAAGTCACCAATTATACAATGTATTTCACCACTCCCTTAGTTAGACACATATGTTGATTTTAATAGCCTTGGAGAATTTTACTCACAAAATCCTATTCCAAGGCTCTAAATCCTAAGATAGTTTGTGCACCCTAAAAATAAATCATTTCTAATCAATTTTAAATTTATCAGTGTTTCTTTTAGTGTCCTTGCTTACTCAAAAAGGTGTGGTCATGAAACTGATAATGTTATGAATCAACAAGTAAAATAAATGAATATGAATAAAATGCAAAGTCCTAACTTCAATTCCCAATAAATGATAAGCTTTTCAAAATTCAATTTTCAATTTAATTATGCAATTCAAAATAAGATGCAATATTTCCATACGTGTACTAAGATCAATGATAAGAACCCAAAAGATCAAATGCCAACAATGTAAAATGTTTGTTATTTTTGTATTTTCAATATAAAATAATGAAAATGCAAGGACTGAACAACAACTTGATATAAATATTCTACTGTATGTAAACATAGACAAACCAAGTAGGATATCAAGAAGAAAACACCTAGCCCAAGATGCAAGGACAATCAATGAAAAGGATGATGAGAAAGGAACCACCCAAAAATTCAAGTTTCAACCAAAGAAAGGTTTCTTATTACTCCACGGACAATTAACAGTCATAAAAGAGACCTAAGAAGACTTAGTAACCATCAACTCAAACATCAAACTCAACAACCAAGCATACAATAATGATGTACATGACTGTTCAGGAGAAAACTGCATATATACGCTTCCTACAGAATGACAGCACGTGTATGTATCCAACTGTCAAGAAAAAACCCACGTATATGTATTGAAACACTATCAGGTTAAGGATAAGGCTAAGAAACTAAGACTCAAAATGAACATAGGTTGTCAAGCAATCATACGACAAAAAAACTGATATAAACAAGAGCAATCAAAGGAGAAAAGCACTCCAAACCCAGAAAATAAGATTCTCTCCCCAGTATGGTCGCAAATTATGTTACGAGGAAAATCACTCTATGGCATGGGGTAAACCAGAATAGACAGAAATGACTGTAGAAATCAACTGTAATCTCAGGTATACTATATAAACAAATATGCTAACAAGAAAAGATAAAGATCCTACCTCATCTAGACATTCGATGAAGTCCACCGTTGAACACTCGACTCCAAGAAATATACCTACAACATTTCCTCAACAACCAAGATACGCAACCATATGGTGATAATATATAAATTTATCACACTATAATCCATTAATATTCATAACAAATATTCCCATGGAATAATAATTCAAATATTTGCAAGACATTAATTGGATGAGAAATGAGTATTTCTATTAAAATGTAATCAACAGAAGTATGAGAATGACAAACTTCTGTGTCAACACGGTCGGAATCGAGAAACTAAGTCCCTTCCAGTTGGGCTTCCACCACTTCAATCCTCCACCAAAGGCAAGCTCATATAAGAGAGACAATGAGGTTCTCCATAAAGTATGGAAGAGCTTTGGGGCTGAACAATGTGTTCAGACTTAAAAGGATAAAGGGGTGCAGACTCAATATGAAGTGAGTAATTTATCTAGAGTAACTTTTCTCTCAAAGTTGAATTCTTCTCCTCTTTTCCATAGCTTGGATATGGCCCATTTATAGCCTTCAAATGGAACTGAAGGGATGAGTCAGAACATTTCCAATACATGGAAGGTCAAGGATCATGGATCTCATGACGTGACATGGAAACCCAACACCATTTCTTTTTATTTTAGGCACAAAACCCGATGTACACGAGATGTAATGGTGCAACCTGTGTATACACATGTTGTATAATAGTTAAGGAGCGTATATGTGGAAAAATATTATTATTATCTCTGGGAACTAAAAAAAAGGACTTCAAGTCTACATAGGGAAATGGAAAAGGCCTTCTGAGCAAATTTGCATAGGGTGAGGCAAATCTTGCTATAACAAATAGATGATTTGATGAACTTCTTGAGTGGAGAAAATTTCTTTTCCAAAATTGACTTGAAGAGTGGTTATCATCATATAAGGATGAGAGAGGGAGATGAATGGAAAACAACATTCAAAACAAATGAAGGATTGCATGAGTGGCTTGTTATGTTGTTTGGCTTAACAAATGCACCAAGTGCATCAATGATATTAATGAATGAAGTACTCAAAGATTTTATTGGTAAGTTTGTAATTGTTTATTTATATGATATCCTAATTTTTAGTAATGCTGAAGAGGAGAATTTAAGACATTTGAAAATGGTGTTGAGGAGGTTACAACAGGAGAAGTAGGTGAATTTGAAGAAATGTTCTTTTTTGAAAACAAAACTTGTGTATTTGGGGTTAGTAATCTCTTCAAATGAATTGAAGATGGATCTAGAGAAGGTGAGGGCAATAAGAGACTGGCCTTCTCTGAGAAATGTGTTTGAAGTAAGGATTTTTCATGGGTTGGCAAGTTTTTATAGGAAATTCATTAGGAATTTTAGTAGTATTTTTGCACCCATATTGAATACCATAAAGAAGGAACATGGATATTTTAATTGGATAGAAGAAGATGATAATGTATTTAGAGTGTTGAAAGAAAAGATAACAGAACAACCTGTTTTAGTTCTGTCATATTTTAAGAAGACTTTTTCAGGTCAAATGTGATGCAAGTGGAGTAGCCATTGGCGTAGTTGTAAGTTAATAAAATAAGCATGTTTCTTATTTTAGTGAGAATCTCAATGATGTTAAGAGAAAGTATTCAACATATGATAAGAAATTTTATGCTATAATTCAAGCTTTGAAAAAGTGGAGGCATTATCTTATCCCAAAGGAGTTTTTTTTTGTGTACTGACATCCAGGCTTTGCACTTTATAACCAGACAAGAGAAATTGAACCAAAGACATGCCAAATGGGTAGAATTCATGAAGAATTTTACTTTTGTTAGTAAGCATATTAGTGGAAGCCCTAACAAAGTTGTAGATTCTTTTAGCAGGAGATGTTTGATCTTCCAAGAATTCCAAGTGGAGACATTGGAATTTGAACACCTCAGGCAGATGTATTGTTGAGTCTCTAAATTGGCATACCCACTACCCTATTATACTCCTCATATATACCTTTTTGGCTTACCTAAGCTTGGATAAATGACAAAGAACACTACCATTAGCCATTGATGAGGTCATAAGGTAAAGTATAATTGAATTTGTGCATTTTGTGGTTTATTGAGTTAGGAGACTAAATATTTCATGTACTAATGTTTTAAATTTCCATGTGTAGTGTACCCTTTTCACTACCAAGGTTTTCGAACCTCTCAGTTACCATTCTATACATGGATTTTTACATAATTCGTACAGAAATTATAAGCACATGCATTTAAAAAATTAAACACACTTAAATCTCAGAGTAAAATATATAAGTTACTGCTACAATTAAACATGCCATAGCATTCAACAGTAATTCATCTACACAGCAGAAAACATGATAACATATCCAAAAGAGTCATGCAAATGTGATAAAACATAGTCAGATACTTATCTGTTGACAGTGAAGAAATCCACCAACCAAATGCAGGCCTCCCATGAACCTCCCAACCATAGACCGCACTGCTCCTCGTCTCAAAAGTGGGTCACCCCCGAGCTGGGACTGAGCTCCACCCCAGGGCAAGGAATCCAGACTCAGGCTGAGGTTACAGGGAATTCAGTCATACACAACCACCAGGAAGAAAGCTCTCCCAGGAATCTCCCTCGCTCACTGCCCACAGAC
>ML783248.1:533446-544347 GCA_009831015.1 Picea engelmannii | reverse complement strand
CTCAAACACTTAGGCTTCCTGGCCTAACAAACACATAAGCCTTCCGGCTTATACAAAACTTGGCTCACCAGCCTATAGAGCACATTTACAATTCATTGCATATATCATGATCTGTAACGGGGCTCGGCCTTGGGGACACTACACCATGTATAACCTTTGACCTCTAGATGAGTCCAACATTTCTGTATCAGCTCAGCCATCTGGTACTTATGCACCAGGTTGCCACTATCTAAATCTAGTACCAAGCGCACCTTCCATTCAGATCTGATACCAAACCATCCACTGTCGCGATCTGATACCAACGGTCGTAGACTGTTCTAATCCGGTACCAACCAATTGCATATTGTTCGGATCCAGTACCATTTACTGAATCTCACCTGTCACAATCCGGTACCAATACAGGAAGCAAAATATACCAAGTTTTGCTCCAGATCGTGCCCAAGATAATTGTTGGATGTTTGTTGAATCATCAAAGCTCTAGCAAGGTTATGTTAAGTTAGTTTGTTTATTTCTTCATCCTCATACACTTCATGTCATGAGGATGAAGCTTAAAATATGTAACCAAATATATAAATTTGACAATTGACTGATCTGCTAAAGATTTCACCTCCTTGTGTTTCGCGACTAAGACTGTTTAAATAGTCATGGCAAGGATGGTGGAGGTAGGGAGAGTTAGCATAACACAGTATGTGAAGCAATGTTATATATTGCAAAACAGATTTTGAGTTGAAGTTTAATAGAAGGATGTCATTTATTTCCAGGTCTTGATCATTTATGAATGAATGTGAGTTGAGTTGTTAGCATAGTTTAATTCTATGTTTTGAAATTTGAGTAAGAGGAATGTGTGGATTGAAATAAAGCTTATTGTAGACTCCATTTGCTTACCCGTTGAAGTGGCAAGGGCCCACCACCCAACAAAGGTCAGCATCCTTATGAATTAGTGTTAGCAGTTGATATCAATAGTATAAATGTTAGACTAGCTGAAGCTTTGATCTTTTCAGATGATAGCAGTATAGTTCAGTTTAGGTTTCGATTGCTTAGAGATCTTTTTTTTGCATATGCTATGTTTCTGTTTTTATGAATTTGATTTTGTTTCATGGACATAAATGTTGGCAGCAGTAGTCAGACATATTTGAAGGAGAACTAGTGAAGTTCACAACAGCACATTGTGAACCACAACATACTCAGTATATTGACTATTGAACTACCCATGCTATGTCTTGATGATTGATGTGTGATTTCCCTTTCAGAAGTGTGATTGCATAGTTAGTTTTTTGGGTCAGATAGCAGAGTTGATATGTCAAAAGAATGCCATATCATACTTGCATGTGCCATAATGGAGTATATAGCCTCTCTATGAAAGACAACCAAAGTGTGTTTTGATTTGCTAGTTTGTTTTGTTTCCAGCATGCATAATCTAGAATAGTTCTATACTCATGACATTAGAATTACCTTCCTTACTGGTGTCTTGTAACTCTGTTGATTACGAATCCTGGATTGATAATTAATGAGTGCATTATATTACACATATAAGCAGCACAACATGTATCAAGAAGACCCAGATTTCAAAGAATCTTATGAAGCATTTGGGAACCCTTTGCTAAGAGACATAAATTAATGGATGCAGTATATGATCCAAGATAGATTGTTATTCAAGGGAATTCGATTGTGTATCCCGAAAATGCTCAATGAGGGACAATTTTCTAAAGGAGAAACATAGCAGAGGATTGGATGGACACTTTAGCCATGATAAAATGTATGCGCGGTTGATTTCTTCATACTATTGTCCATGCATGAGGTCTGATGTGAATAAATTCATGGACAAATGAAAAATATTCCAACATGCTAAAGGAAAGCAGCAGAACACTGGATTGTATCAACCATTTCCTATTCCAGATAGGTCGTGGGATGCTATAAGTATGGATTTTATTCTAGGATTGCCAAGAACCCAGAGAGGAAGTGATTCAATCTTTATGGTGGTTGAGAGATTTTCTAAGATGACACATTTCATACCATGTTATAAAACTAGTGATGCTACTCACATAGAAAATTTGTTTTTCAAGGAGATTGTGAGATTGCATGGGTTGCCCAGGAGTATAGTTTAATAAAGAGAACGTAAATTTGTGCAACACTTTTGGAGGACCTTTTGGAAGAAGATGGGGATAAGTTTGTCTTTCAATTCAGCATATGATCCTCAGATAGACGGAAAGAATGAGGTAGTGAATTGAAGTTTAGGGAATCTATTAAGGAGTTTGGTCACTGGACATAATAGTCAGTGGGATCAAATTCTTCCCAAAGCAGAGTTTGCATATAACGACTCACCGAATAGGATTATTGGTAAGATTCCATTCCAGACAGTATATGGGATGCATCCAAGAGGAATTTCAGAATTGAGAGATTTGGGACGAGATGAATTCTGAAGCGTAGGAGCAGAGGACTTTGCTACATAAATGTAAAAGTTTCATGATCAGATCAAAGGAAAACCACATAATACAATCCATAAATATAAGAATAGAGTAGACCAGAGGAGAAGAGAAGTGAATTTTTAAATTGGATATCAAGTCTTAGCACACTCGAGGAAGGAAATATTTCCGAAAGGGAAATACAACAAGATGAAAATGAAGAAGATAGGACCTTGTAAGATCTTCAGAAAATTATCTACAAATGATTATGAGATTGAACTGCCAGAGGACATTGGAATATCACCAATATTCAATGTAGAATACTTATGCCCTTACAGGATGGATCATACAGAAGGGATAGATGATCGAGAGGAGATTCAATGTAAGTGGCAAATGCCCATAACAAACAAGCCACAAATAGAGAATATTTTGGACCATAGGATTGCTAAGAAGACCATGAGAACAGTTTATTATGAGTATCTGGTTAAATGGAAAGACCATCCAATAGAAGATGCCAATTGGATAACTGAAACCAACATCCAGAAACATGGAAAGACGGTGGAGGAGCTCATGGACAAGATTCCATGAATCTTTTTGTCCACGGGAGTATGATGCATGAGCATCGCCATCAACATTCTATGATACCAAGTGGAGGACAACTTAGCATCCAACACGTGGATTCAAATTGGTTTTGGATTCCAAGGAGAGCGTGTCACTTTAATGTTTTGAAAATATTGTAATTAAAGGCCCATAAGATGTTTAGGAGTGAACCATTATAAACAATCCAGGAGATTGTAATTTTCTTTAATTCCCGAAGGATTGTATAGATTTGCAGCATTAACTCATATCTATATTTTAAATGCTCATTTATTTGTAATAAGCTTAGTGTTTTAATTATGATGTGAAAGCACCAGATCAGTAGTCAGAAGGAACGCTTGAGAATCCCCTCCATGTATAAATGTATGTAATATATGCCCAAAAGAGGTTGTTGTGAGTTGTTATTGCTATTGTTGTTGAGATCATTGTGATTATTGCAGAGAAAGAGAGAAGATGAGAGCTGTGGGAACTCTTGTAAATGTTTTCTTGAAGAAATGTAATAGAGGAGATTTACTTCACATGTCTGAGTTTTCTTATCTCTGAGTTATTTGGGTAATGTTATGTTATCTATTTTCTGTGTTTATGTGCTTGTGTGTGTATTTCATGGTTGAATGAATGAACCTTTGATGTTCTATAATTTTCAATTGTTTCTCTTATGAAAACCTGGTGCAAGGAGTGTACAGTTCCATGCAAGGAGTGCAAAGGCTGAGTCATTTTCAGACTCAATAGCTCAGGAGAGATAGAGTGAATTTCATAGAACAATCACAAGGAGTGCACATGATATTTTCTCAAGCTCAAGAGGAGTAGCGAAAGTGTGCACTAGAGCCTAAGTCCTTTAAAGTTGGAAAATCTTGGGAAGGATAGCGATATTTAGTTCTCAAAAGGAAGAATTCCTTTTGTTTAGAGGACGAATGGGCGAGATCCATTCAGAGGAAGCCATAGATTTTCATGAATGTCAGATCTGAAAAAAGTGTGTGGGTGTTAACCCTTCAAGTCCTTCGGACTTCGCGAATTCTGAAGTTTTTAGGCATGTGTTGTGAGGAATCCAAAAGTCTCAAAGCCTAGAGTGCACCTTGGCCATTGGATACAAGTACACGTGTCCATAGATCAAGCGTGTTCATAATTTCACTGCTTCAAAGAATCTGAAGAGTTGATGCAAGAGCGTACAAAACTCTCAAAGCTTTGAATCCTGTAGTAGATCTCGATTGTTGGCGTTAGGGCCATGTGTCGACAGATTGGTAGTGATTCAGGAATCCAGCAGTCCGGGAGAACGGAGGTGTAAAGTGTTTTTGCTTGAGAGCTCCTGAAGGCCGGAGTAGATCTTGATTTTCTGTTGAGGGAGACGCATGGATCATGGATCCATCCCTTCACTAGTTCGACACTCTGGAGGATTTGTAGTTTTGTGGAATGAAAATATCTAAAGCTCGGAGTGTGCAGTAATTGTAGGCCTTCGATTGAAGGCAGACACCAGTCGTCCTATTCACAATTTCAGAGTTCTCGCATTCAGAGGTGTTGCATGTTTGGACGAGGAAGACTCTCGAAGCCCGGAGTCCTGAAATCTCCATGAGCCATAGATCAACACATGTATTGTGAGTCATTTATCCCCACCTCTATTCAGCTATTCATGAATTCGATGTTCTAGAGGATTGTTGTGTGTTGTAGTTAGAAATATCGAAGCTCAGAGCTTCTAAGTGTTGGAGTTCCTATTGGTTAAAGAGCTTAGCCCACGGTTTTGGTCTGAATTCAGGTGGATTTATCCGCTAATGTGATAAGACCCTTGCACATGCAAATTTGAGCGCATGGAAAAGAGAAAAGGCCTGTGGTAGAGTATTTCGAGGGTTCAACAAGATCTCGAGAGATAATTTATCTCCCTTAAGTGAACGATTCTAGACCGGGAGGTCTCATGAACCCCAAGAGTGGTGGGGATTTTCATAAAGTGGTATTAGAGCAGGAAAATAATCTTTTTGAAGAGAAGATTTAGAACCATGCTACCACAAAGACGCAGAGAGAGACATGTAGTCAATGCAGCCATTGAAGAGGAAATGAGACAACTTTGTGCAAGGTTGGACGCCATGGAGACAACACAAAGAAGAGAACCCAATGTTGGTGACATCAGTGAATCTAAAAATGAAGATATAGAAGTAGAAGAAGTTGCAGGAGAATAAGAAACAAAGGAGCAATTGCTGAGAGCTATTATCAAGATGGGAACTAGAGCAAAGATAGAGGTCTCGATGTATGAAGGTAATTTAAATGTGGAAGAATTGCTTGACTGGGTAAGTGATTTATACAAGTACTTTGAATATGAGGAAATTGATGATGAGAATAAGGTAAAGCATACAGTGACCAGATTGAAGGGACATGCATCTTAATGGTGGGAAGAGTTGCAAGCTAATAGAAGGAGAAAATTTAAGAACAAAATCAAGAGTTGGGATAGAATGGTAGCTATGCTCAAGCATAAATTCATACCCAAGGATTATCATTTAAATTTGGTCAGGAAGTTGCAAAATCTGAGACAGAAAGGTTTGTCAGTGAAAGAGTATACTAAATAATTTTATAAGTTGAACACAAGAGAAGGACATAGGGAGAATGATGAATAAAAATTTGCTAGGTAAATTAATGGATTGAGTTATGAGATCTAGGATGAGATTAGAATGATGACAATGAGAACTATGGAATATGATTATCAGTTATCCCTGAAAGAAGAAGAAAAATTGGCAAGGAAGAAGAGTCCACGAAACAGAGGAAAGAGTCCTAACAGAGGAAGAGGAACCGTCAAAGAGAACTTCCAAAAACCCAGAGGAGAAGCTGGAAAATATAACAGTCAAACAGAAAGAGGAGGAATTTATAGATGAGGACACTATGGAGGAAGAAATTGTTTTCCCATAGGTAGAGGAAGAGGTAGATAAGGAGAAGTGAAGTGTTATGCATGTAGAAAAACATGGCACATGTCTTGGGAATGTCTTAAGAAGAAGAATGAAGGAGTTGGAGAAGCTCACATTTCTGAGGTGCAGAAGAAGCATCTGAAGACAAAGGTGAAGGAAGAAGTATTGGAAGAAGGAATATCGCTCATTATGAGTAAATATCTCATATATCCATAGAAAGAGGTACGAGAACTAGTCCAGAGGAAGAGTTTGTTCAGAACTGCTTGCAAGCCCAGAGATAGGGTATGCAATGTTATCATAGCCAGTGGGAACACTGATAACTTAGTATCCATAGAAATGGTGGAAAAGCTTAAGTTGGAGACGAATTCACATCTGAATCCATACAATGTGTTCTGGTTGCATAAAGGACATCAATTCATGGTAAGTCCACAATGTAAAGTTGAGTTTAAAATAGGTGGTTATAGATATGAATTTTTATGTGATGTCATACCTATGGATGTTTGTCATGTTCTGTTGGGAATATTGTGGAAATATGATAGGAATGTCATACATGATGGAAGGAAGAATACTTATACCCTTGAGAAAAATGGGTGTAAACATATGTTGTTGCCAATTAAAGATAAAGGAGTCAAAGAGGAAGCTAGTCCTATTATACTTCTCATGAGTGGGAAGGAACTCTTGAAAGAAGTCAAGAAAGACCAAAAACTACAATTTGTTGTTGTATGTAAGATGAGAGTCATTCTCACAAGAACTTCTATGAATGATTTTCTTATAGAAGTTCAGGAGTTACTGGATGACTTTGATTATATTGTGGCACAACTGAACATCCACCGCACGCATTCAAATTGGTTTTGGATTCCAAGGAGAGTGTGTCACTTTAATGTTTTCAAAATTAATTAAAGGCTTATAAGATTTTGAGGCGTGAACCATTGTAAACAATCCATGATATTGTAATTTCTTTAATGACCAGAGGATTGTATAGATTTGGAGCATTGACTCATATCTATATTATAAATGCTCTCTTATTTGTAATAATCTTAGTGGTAGAATGTTTTAATTATGATTTGAAAGCACTAGAGTAGTCTAAAGGACGGCTCGAGAAGCCCCTCCATGTATAAATGTATGTGATCTATGCCTAAAAGAGGATCCTGAGAGTTGCTATTGTTTCTGAATATTATTTTATTTGTATTTCAGATCATTGTGATTACTGTGGAGAAAGAGAGAAGTTGAGAGCTATGGGAACTCTTGTAAATGTTTTCTTGAAGGAATATAATAGAGGAGATTTACTTCACATGTCTAAGTTTTCTTATCTCTGAGTTATTTGGGTAATGTTATGCTATCTATTTTTAGTGTTTATGTTCATGTGTGTGTATTTCATGATTGAATGAATGAACCTTTTATGTTCTATAAGTTTCAATTGTTTATCTTCTTAAAACCTGGTGCAAGGAGTGTGAAGGCCGAGTAGTTTTCAGACTCAATAGCTCAGGAGAGATAGAGTGAATTTTGTAGAGCGAGTGCAAGGAGTGTGAAGGATATTTTCCTAAGTCTCAATCTCATGAGGAGTAGTGAAAGTGTGCACCAGAGCCTAAGTCCTTTAAACTTGGAAAATCTTAGGAAGGATAGTGAGATTTAGTTCTAGAAAGGAAGAATTCCTTTTGTTGATAGGACGAATGGATGACATTCGTTCAGAGGAAGCCATAAGTTTTTACAACCGTTATATATGAATAAATTACATGGGTGTTAATCCTTTAAGTCCTTCAGACTTCGCGAATTATGATTTTTTTTAGGCATGTGTTGTGGGGAAGCCAAAAGTTCTGGAGCCCAGAGTGCACCTTGGTCATCGGATACAAGTACATGTGTCCACAGATTGAGCGTGTTCAGAATTTCTCCGCTCCAGAGAATCTAAAGAGTTTTTGCAAGAGCGTGTTGAAGTACCAAATCTCCGAATCCCGAAGTAGATCTCAATCATTTGTGTCAGGGCCACGTGTCGGCAGATTTCTAGTGATTCAGGAATCCAGTAGTTCGGGAGAATGGAGGTGTAAAGTGTTTTATCTTGAGAACTCCCGAAGGCCCGAAGGATGGAGTAGATATCGACCGTCTATTGAGGGAGACATGTGGATCGTGGATCCATCCCTTCACCAGTACGACACTCCAGAGGATTTGGAGTGTTATGGCGTGAAAAGATTCAAAGCCAAGAGCGTGGAGTAATTGTAGGCCATCAATTGAAAGTGGACGTCAACCATCCAATTTGTAAGTTCAGAGTTCACGCATTCGAAGGTGTTGTATTTTTGGATGGGGAAGACTCTCGAAGCCTGGAGTCTTGAAATCTCCATGATCCATAGATCAAGGTGCATATTGTGATTCATTGATCCCCACCTCTATTCGACTATTCGCGAATTCGACGTTTGGGAATATTGTTGTGTGTTGTAGATAGAAATCCCGAAGCCTAGAGCTCCAAAGTCTCGAATTTCCTATTGGTTAAAGAGATTAGCCCATGATTTTGGCCTGAGATCATGTGGATTTCTCCGCTAACGTGATAAGACCCTCACTTACACAAATTTTCACACAAGGAAAAGATAAAAGGCTTGTGGTAGAGTATTTCGAGGGTTTAGAAAGATCCCAAGAGATAATTCCACTCCCTTAAGTGGATGATCCTAGACCAAGAGGTCACGCGAACCCCATGAGTGGTGGGAGTTTACATCATGAACTATCCTCTAGTTCCCCCTCTCTCTCTCTCTCTCTCTCCCTCTATGTGTGTTTTTTCCTGCACACATGACTTAGGAAGGTTCTCAACCTGTCCTTTTGTTTCTTCTGTCAGAAGGAAACTCGTGGGTCAATCCTGGGGATCCACGATGATCTTTCCTATTTTCCTCTAGTTGACCTCTTCCTATCCCTTATGACAATCCTCCATGCTTCCATTCATTGGAGTGGTTAGTTGTTCAACTACCAACCCATCCTCTTTAACCGACTTGTCTTTTTATCCGGGGTAAGGGAAAATAATATGAATGTTTCCAATTAAAAATTTTGCAAGGTGGATTTGGTCCCTTTAACTTAATAGAACCTCCCCTCATTCCTCTAATGATATCATACCTGTCTTCATTCCCATCACTGTACAGAGCTGGTCAAGAGATGGATGGGAATCATGTGGTAATCCTCTTAACTATGGGCTGGTAAGCATTCCTCCCTCGCTAGCTGGTTGTTGGGCAATGACTATTGGGGCTAGTGGGGGCGGGCATAACTAATGAATTATAACGGAGTTCCCGGGTAAGTAAGCAAAGAGGCATAGTTAAGAGTGTTGTTAGTTGTATCTTGTCCGTAGGTTTTGGTTGGGTCCAAGCTATCAGGTGATTGTCCAACTCCCGGTGCGGACAAATCGTAGCGAATGCTTCAACTTAGCCATGACCAGTACTTTAAGTGATCCGAAATCAGATCCAGAAGCCTAACAGGGCTTAAAAATGCTCAAAACTGAAAGTGTTCAGAATCTGACGAAACCAGTTCCACTGCGTCTGTCTCGTCTTCCTGATTCTGGCGGTATATTTACTTTGTCAAACGAGCTCCGTATGCGAAAGTTATCGCGTTCTGATCGGAAGCCCAAATAGGTAAAAAGTCAAAGGTCAACTGGTCAAAAAGTCAACGTTGATGTCAGCATGACATTAGCATGTTGACTGTGCAGTAGATGATGTGGCACTCTCTGGCTGATGGTGATTGGGCAGGTTTGCTGACAGGGCAGAGATGTGGCAGGAAACTGGACCAGTCATTGGTTGACAAGTGGCATTTGTCCGTCGAATGGGAAAGTGCCACGTGGCCCAGTCATGGGCAGCCACGTGGCACCCAGTCATTAGTCAAAGTGGTCGGTTTCAAAAAGTTTTGGGGTCCATGGGTTTTGCACCCATGACCAACCACTAAGCCTAAGCGCCTTCACAATAGTCCTATAACCAATGCGCCCAAATTATTTCATGTTAATAAACCCACAATATAAAAATATTGTATGGTATTGTATGGCGCATAAAGGAGGGGGCTGGGGGTTCGTGGTCCTATGGTTGCGCCACATAACCAGAGCTGGAGCGCGAGGAGGGGGGGCAGCACTTAGCCTTTGGGCTAACGCTCGGCCACATGGCCTCATATGACCTTAAATTAGGGTGCGCGCCTAGGGAGAAGGGGCTAGGCCCGATTTATAACTATAAAGTGGGTTTTTAACTAATTTTTTTTGGTTTTAATTATAATTAAGCCCATTTTTAATGTATTTTCTCCATTTTTGGGAGTTATTGGGTAGTTTTGGAGCCTAAATTTTGGGAGGAAGTTGGGGATGAGAAACCAACTTCCCAGCTTTATAACCCATGCCTGTTTGAGGCCATGAGAAGGCATTCATAGCAGAATTATGCTGAGGAGAAGCCAAGCCAAAGCCATTTTGAGGCAGAGAAGCTTTTGAGGAGGAGACGTTGTCGGACCATTTCTGGGGGCTCCGGACGTCCGTTTTGCATGCCGTTTTCTTTGCATGGTTCTGGAGATCTGGAAGGACATGACCAGATTAGTCTTGTAGCCATTTGGAATTGCAGTGATGTATATTTGAGCATTTGAACAGAAATAAAGAAGCCTCACCCACAGAGAAAAGGCCCGGAGACGTAGGCAAAGTTGTGTCGAACTCCGTTATCAATCTGCGTGTTATGGTTTGCTATCTTTTATTTCATTTCAGATCTACAAATGTATATATGGTTGTCATAATTCCTCTTCTTTCCTCATTCTTCACTAAGTTTTCTCAAATGTTTAATTAACTCATGCAAAATTAAAACTCAACCATAAGTCATTAAAAAATCCGGTGGATCAAGTGGTATCAGAACTAGTTGACGTTTGGATTTGAGTTGCATGTTAACCAGGGAAAAGATACAGCGTGGTGAAGGTGAGATTGTTGTAGAGAATCCATTAATTGGATTGAGAAAAAGAGCTTCTCACAGCGAGAAGATGGCATCGGAAGAAGGGATTTCTCAAGATGAGAAAGAGTTCCGGAAAACATTCATTGCTA
>ML783248.1:484037-499953 GCA_009831015.1 Picea engelmannii | reverse complement strand
CTTTGAAAGCTCATCATTGAAGCATAGTCATTGCATGAAGGAAGAATTCTTTCAAGAGTTTATTCTAGCATTCATGTGTGAAACTTCTCATCAAACCAAAGATTGCAACATTCATGAGCAACCACCAAGATTTGATTTTATTGAATCATGGTTTCAAAGCATTGTTGGCCAAGAAGTGCAATCAGATTTTGGGAACATCTGGCTCAATTTTACTTCGGTATACTTTGGACATGCTTTTCACTCCTTAATAGCAGTCATGACATCTTTCCCAATTCTGGAGTTCATTCCACAGTTCAGTTGGATGCTTGAATGACTCAATTGGAAGGTTACTTACACTTGAAAAGTGTCATTTTCCTTCAAGTAGCATAGGGTAGGTAGATCTTTTTTGTACATAGTGTGTTTCTTCAATCAATTTTTTGCACAATAAAGTAGTTTCTAGATGGAAGCAATGTTTGAAGATGAATCCATGACCCAATAGAGGAGGAGTTACAAGAATTTATTTCTAATATGACTCCATAGCCCAATGGAGAAGGAAACTGAAATAGGATTCTTGATTCTCAGCAACCCACAGGGGGACACTGTCCCACAATTGGAGCTAGGTGTTGCCTACAAAAATTGATCACCTAGATTTCTTTCTCTTGGAATAATAATAAAAAAATTGATATTATAAGAAGGAATTTTTGAACAATCATAAGCCCATGGCATATCCGTCAGTCTCAAATTTATCATGCATTTTACGAATTAAAAATATGAGTCTGTATGCTCAAGATATCCACATTTTTGTCCTAATTTTTCTTAGAACTAAGATTTTCTTGGAACCACACTTATCTTATTTTCTTGGAACCACACTTATTTTCTTGGAACTAAACTTATCCTGCAATATTTCACATCATATCCCTTATACCCCCTCTCCCACTTCCCTTACTTAGTTTTATTTCCTATTGCGGGATCACACACCATTTTTTCCCCTCTCACACCCATATGATCTCACTCCCTCATTCCCTTGATGTTCTTCGGTCGAGTTACCAAACCAGGTGCCTTCGGTTCACTCGGCCCTCTTTCTAGGGCAATAGGGAAATGATGAAATAGAGATTGAGGTTTGCATGGGTCATGGATCTTCGTATTGAAAATAAGCATGATATGAAAATGAAGTACGATTAAACCTTCCTCCTTCCTTTCTCTCTCTAACGTAGAGAGGGGAAGGATAAGGCTGGTTGTTGGTTTTGTTTCCCTTTTATGTATCTAATCTTCCTTGGTTCGACATTCTTCTTGTTAGTGTTTCATGGAAACCTGCACAGGAGATCTAGCTAGAGAAAGTACAAACAAAGCTTATCAAGAAAGGAAGAGAGATTCAATATGGAAGAATGAGAAAATGTATCCACACTACTCCAATGAGTTGATGATTGATACATAGATCATGATCAATATGATACAATGAATGAGTAGAATCCACTCATATATAGAGCAAAACATTCCATAATTAAGAAAATCAATCAAGCAATTAGCTTTCCTTAGGAATGCATGCATGCACAATAGTGATGGTAAAAATATAAAGTCTAAAATAGAACTAGTCAGTTAACCCCCACTGAACTAGTGTGTCGAAAATATAAATTTCTCCAACACCCCCCCTGAACATCACTATGGAATAAAAAATGAGTCTCGGCTACTAGGCCATTTTAGGTACTCATGTACAATGAAACTAATGAACACTGACTAAAAGTGAGGAAAGAGGGAAAGTCACGTGGGAACAAAACCCCCCTTCAAAAGATAATGTATCAAAAGAAGAAAAAGACAGCTTCTAGGAAATTGTGTTCTTCACTGCAAGACGATCCCGCAAAGTCTGAAACTTCTGCTCACTAAAAGTCTTTGTGAAGAAGTAGAAATATTTATGGATATGATGAAGTTATTTGGAAACCTGTCAGGCCTTGTACATCTTGATCCTTTGGACCCATATGCACCTGATAATATTCCTTTCTAGTGGAAATGGAACCAGATGTGAAGTCTGATTCTTTAGGAGTGAATCATACTCCTTTTGTATGGTTTCTTGCCATAATGGATTTCCCACAACCCTATTGTAGGTCTATGGATCAGTAGATTGAACCATATAGCAATGCATGGGCATCGCAGGTTTTGAAGTTGAAAGTACATGAGAAGGCTCCTCATGCTGAGATCGAGTCATCCTCGAATCCAACGGATTCCCTGTAAGGTTGCCTATTGCTTGAAGTGTGGTTTGTGCCTTCTTGGGCATCTGTTGAAGCTTCGGTGTTGGCTTCTTATCTGGCTGTACTACCTGCTTATTTCCATGTACAGAATTTGAGTGTATGGAATCATCTTTGATGTCTGAAACTGATGGAAGAACAAGAGTATATGCATGTTGCATTGGAGGTGCATGGAAAGTACTATCCTTATGTTTAAGTAGAATAGAGGAGTCATCATCAGAAAACTTAGTGAATTTATACAACCTTGACTTGTGATCCACCTCACCAATTGCAATGATGGAATTTTCATGCATGTCAATTATTGAAACTAAATCTGATGTAAATTCAAACTTTTTACCTTTTTGAGTGATCTGATAAACTGAGAGAAGATTCATGGAAAGCTTTGGAACATGTAAAACATTCTCAAAACTACCATTGTGGAGTTCCACTCTCCCTTCTCCTGCTACTGCTACTAGATTTCCATCCCCAACGAGAATAGGGGGTCTTGAGCATGGACTCAAAGAAGAGAAAACTTCCTCTTTTGTTGCCATATGATGGGATGCACCAGAATATATAATCCATGAATCAGATGAGGAATTAATTGCAACCAGAGCATGATGATTACCTTTCTTAGCCACATGGTCTTCTTCCTTCTTCTTCTTGGCTCCTTCAAGAATGAAGTCTCCAAGTTTATTACTCTGAAGTACATGTGTCATAAGATCGATCTGCTTCTTCATGCATGTGGATTCTTCATGATTCGGTTTATTGCAATATGTGCACTACTTTCCCTTCTTCTTCTTCCCTTGGGAATTTGAAGAATATTTGGAACCTGAAGAATCCTTGAAGGGTTTGGAATATTCCTCCTTTTTTTACTCTGGATGTAATAACTCCTTTTGTTTCTTCTTCGATTTCTGATTGTATGACCATTTTCCATCATGCATGGTGAGTGCATGTGATTTGGAATCTTTCATGAGGCCCATCTGTATGAGTTTTGTCTAATCTTGTGTAAGAGACTCAATGAATTGAGGCAACGTAGACATTTTCCAATTTGTTCCAAAAAGACACCTACCAGAATGTAAATTGGAGACATATACAGTGTATTCCGGTCCTAACTTGGCCAAGATTGTTAAAATAAGTTGTTTCTCTTGTGTAGACTTATCAATACCACATTTACCCAAGCTTAATAGAAAATATTTAAATTTAGTAAAAAAATCTTGTATATTATCAAAACTTTTAGGGTCTAAGGTATTCAACTCTACCTCAAGCATATGACCTTGCATCTCATCCTGCTTTCCAAAGAGTCCTTCCAAGGTGGTCCAGATCTCATTTGGAGTCTTGCATGCGACAACATGAAACCACAAATCAGTGGAGATTAACTCAAGAAGTAGTCATGTGGCATCATCCTTACGGTTCGCCCATCTCATCTTCTCAATCGTTGATTTAGGTTTTGTTTCTGTCGTCATCGTCAAATTATATAGTCCTTTTATTTTGAGTTGGAATGTCGCCTTGGGATTCCAATCAAAATAATTGTATGGTGTGAGGATTACCACCAAGTTTGACTATATAATAGTTTTCATATCCATCTCTCCCACTGTTTCTAAGAACCCCTAAAAATTTGCTCTCAATCTGCAAGTCAAAAATTAAGAAATCAAGGCAAAAATGGCACTTTAAGTGAAAATTCGTATCAGTTTCAAGAGATGATCTTGCGAGTTACTTTCTAAGAAAATGGTGAGGAACCTCGCCAAACCGTTGAAAACCCACTTCCAAAATGGGTCAATTTACTTCTTTGGTGGGATTTTTCCTCAAAAACCTAATATTTTTGAGAGCAATAATTGTAGAAAGGTACGGCCACAGATTCGTATCAGTTTCAGGAGGCTATATTACGGATTACTTTCTAAGAAAATGGTGAATAATCTCACCAAACGGTTGAAAACCCACTTCCAAAATGGGCCGATTTACTTTCATATTAGGTTGTTTCCTCAAAAACGTAATATTTTGGGAGGAATAACTGCTGAAAGGTACGACCATGGATTTAGCTCGTTGAAACCACGATTTTCCTTAATCTTTGGATTGTCTAGCTTGCTCCAAGCAACATAGCTCTGATACCATGTCAGTGTTTCATGGAAACCTTCATAGAATATCTAGCTAAAGAAAGTACAAACAAATCTTATCAAGAAAGGAAGAGAGATTCAATATGGAAGAATGAGAAAATATATTCGCATTACTCCAATGAGCTGATGATTGATACATAGATCATGATCAATATGATATAATGAATGAGTGGAATCCAATCATATATAAGGAAAAACATTTCATAATTAATAAAAGCAATCAAGCAGTTAGCTTTCCTTAGGAATGCATGCATGCATAATAGTGATGGTAAAAATAGAAAGTCTAAAATAGAACTAGTCAGTTAACTCCCACTAAACTAGTGTGTCGAAAATATAAATTTCTCCAACACTTATTCACCCATTGGTGTTGTGTTGGTTCCTATCATACTGCGTCGTTTCCTATTTTAGCTCCACCTCGTGTAACTATGTTGATGTTTCTTCCTTCATCCCTCACTTCTGCTGAAATCAATTGAACATTCTCATTGTTCTGATTCCTCTTCTCCTAGATCTTTCATAATAATGTCGGGAATTCTTTCGTGTCATGATCTGATGCATGAAAATACATACAGGTCACTGGTGGAAGTGGGCATTCTCTTGCATAGTGTCTTGGTTGTTGAAAATTGTGACATACCACTGGTCCTCTACCTCTTCCAAAGCCTCCTCTTTCTCTTCATCCGCCTCTATAGCCAGCTTGATCCCCTCGAGGCATGTTATACTGAGGCACCTAGTTATACTGTGTGATATTATAGTTTGGTTGCACGGTATTATACTGTGGCTGCACAGTGTTGTATGGGGTTTTTCCTTGATTAAACTGGGATGTGGCTTTCCCAATCATCATTTCTTCCTGTACTCGATATGCATCTGATGTTCTTTCCCTCATCAACTCCATGGTTCTGCAATCTTTTTCATCATGCCCTACTGACTTGCAAAAGTTGCAATAAGATCTCTTCAGCACTGTCTAGTACTTATGCATCATTGGGCAGTGATATGGATCGTGACCCTATTTCTTACAGATCTCGCACCATAGTCCTCTTGTTTGTAATGGATTTGGCATTCATGATGCCATGTACTACGTAAATGTTGGACATTTGTTCTTATGGTGTCCTTTTGTCCTACATGTGGTACACCAAACAACTTCTCTTTTGTCCTTGTTCTTGTTCTGGTTTAGCTGGAATGTTTAATTCTTAAGATCCTCCTTCATCTCCTCAATGGCTAGATATGTCTTCGGATATTGGTTCTCTTCCAGTTGTAGGGATACATGTAGAGCCTCTACCTGCATCTGAAACTTTTTTTTTCGTAGTGGATATTTCAAGTGTGGTAACAATGAATTGATGAACAGGTGCCTATGCTGCATATATGTGATGACGTGTTTTAGATTTCCATTTAGTCTCTTGAATCTCTGGTCAATCTCCCATATGGATTCTCCTGGTTTCTATTTGATCTCTATCATCTCGTTCATGTATTGGTCCTCTGAACTCGGCTTCTGGAACTCATTTATCAGCAGCTTCTTGATATCTCCAATCATTCTAGTTGTCCCTGATGGACTGTTTGCAGCCAAACGCATATACCAATCATGTGTGTGATCTCTTAATGTGATATCTAACTATGCAAGTTTAGTGTCTTCGTCTATGATATGTTTTTCTTCCCAAATATTTTCACAGATAAACAGGTGCTTCCTCAAGTCCATCGATGCTTCACCTTTGAATTCTAGTAACCTGATGGTTGGATCATGTCCTACCATATTAAATGTTAAGCTACTACCTCCACGCGTTGTAGATACTTGACTACTGCTTCTTGAACTAGCTCCCCCAACTATTGTTCCTTGTGTAGATGTACTTCCCGTTGTCTTCCTTCTCCCGAAATTCGGTTGTCTAAACGGTGGTGTTCTTCTTGGTGTATTAGTCGCACATGGGTTTGTGGGTTCCACACTGACATGGATATGGATCGAAGTGTTGCCTTCTACTTCTGATCTTGGACCTCTCATCTTTCTCTCATATGTCACACACAAGATTTCCTCAATCTCCTCCACATCCGGGATATCCTCTACCTCCTCTTCATCACTTGCCAAGCCTTCCCTCATAGCTACAACTCTCTTCTTGGTGTTCAACTTATATTGGTAGGGTACTCCACTGCACATCCTTCCAGTTGTTTCCATGATCTACTTGATCTAGTCATCGTCCATCATAATTGGTTCCAAGGCCTCCTCCTTCTTTTCTCTATCCCCTTCTCCTTCCATTTCTCCTTTTCTTGTCAGTGCTTCCCCCCATTCCCCCATGCACGCAGGGAATTTTAGTTGTCTGACTCCATTGTCATTACACCTTTGTTATATAGAAATATCTTAATGGAAGTATATAGTGATTTGATATACCTACCTCGAGGTCCCTTCAAGAATTCTTGTTCAACTGTGTTGTACAAATCTTTTGTATCTACCGTGAACTCTGTGATAAATCCGACAAAAAAGTTTTCTAACCAAAAATATATTGCGCACGTAAACTTATTATCAAATTGTTATAGTTGTGCGGTATCTTCAGGATTCCATTCCAGCTGTCTAATCCAATTCGTAGGATGGTTGTCTTTCAATCTCTTGATCAACTCCTGCAATATGTGTGGGAACTCATAGAAACATACTTCATGCAAGTCAGTGAATACGTACTTGTCCAGATATTTTTGCGATGTTAGCTTCAAGTTTATTTTATCTTTCTGCGCAAACTCTAGCTCCTTTGTGTTCAACCATATTTCTATCTCTGCCTTCATAGGATTCCATGGTCTCAACATCCCCTTTTAGGTTTGCATTCTTTTTCCTTCATGTCATCCGATCCTGGATGCTTTTGAAATGTCTTATGTAAATCTCATATGTTCAATCGCATTGCCTTCCAATATGTTGGCAATGGAACCATTTGTTGGTTTCGTTTCCCTTTTATCTATCTACTCTTTGAGGGATTATGATTTTGATTGACCCTGGTTCATAACTAATAAGCTTCCCAACAAAAGCCCTTAAATACTATCGGCCCCTCTGGTAACCCAGAAGGAAACTCAGTACATGGAGTGCACTGTGCAGTCTCACCCGAGATAGATCTATGGGTGGATGCAATACTCAGGTGTTTGCAACCTGGGATTGAGCGAGATTTGTTCTTGTGTGTCGTACCCTTTATTCATCCCATTTCACCTCTAGTTGTTATATTCATTCTATGCATGCATTTAAAATAACATATCTACTTAATTAATTTATTCATTCAACATTCATCAACTAATCAGAACCAAAGACACATTCATTCAGTCACATAACACATTGTTATTGTGGTTCACCCCCTCCTGGGCTACGTCCACAAAGATATGGCTCTCAGGATTTTATTATACTATAGAAAGGTATCATGCCACGTGTTGGCTACTCTTTTATTCTCTGGTCAGTCTTCTTGATCTGTCTATTTGAGTTATTGACCTAGGGTTCATGTCATTCGGGTTTCCAACAAAGCCTCTAAAACTATCGACCCTCCTGGTAAGCCAGAAGGCAACACAGTACACGGAATGCACTGCACAGTCTCACCTGAGATAACTTTAAATGGGTGGCTATAAGACTCAGGTGTTTACAGCCTAGGATTGAGTATGAGATAGGGGCTTATTAACTAGAGACATACACTATGAGATATGAGTGTAACATACTTATTCCTCACGAGTACATATTTCCATTACACAGGTTACTTCTTGAGCCGCATATTCGTGTTCCATAACAATGTATTAACTCATTTATTAAGCATAACAATAACTGCAGAAAGAAAGTAAAGATATGCATACATTCATCACATTACATAGTTATTACCATGGTTCACTCCCTCCTGGGCTACATCCACAAAGATTTGGCTCTTGGCTCTTTTATTATGGCAGTTCTGCAATTCCAGTGCCGCACGCTTACAATTCCCCTCTTATGAGTAAGATTTATATGAGGCGAACTAGATCGCACCAAGCTCCTCAGCCTGTGATCTAATCCCAAGAATCTACCCTTTTCCTTATCCCCTAGCTCAACAGCTTACAAAAATAGTTCATACAGTCAACATTGCATACCGCATCCGCTCATGCGTAACTACAGTAAAAGATGGGATAACAATACTAACACCCCGAGCTAATACACAAATTTTTAACACAAAACAGTCAAACCCCTACATGATACCTACCTATCTATATTTATACATTTCGGTCTCTTCAACCATTTACAAAGCATTACCAAAACCCTAACCCTACTGACGTTAGGTCTTCCTCTCACACGCGTGTATTGTTCTTCCTCCAGCTGTCGCTTTCCTTGTGCATGCTTTCTTGCATGTGCGTGTGTTGTTCTTTCTCCAATTGTTACTTACATTTATGCAAGCTTTCTTTCCCACGATCATCCTTATTTCTACTTCGACTTGGTGCCAACAGGCCCCCAACACTGACATGTGACTCATCTCGAGTCACCTAATCTTTCTAAGTTGCCTCGATATCCTCGGTGATCATCTACAACTTTTCCTTCAACTCTGCTGCTTTTGTCAGTTCCTGCACGGTCTTCTCCTTAATGGTATCCACTACCTGAATTACCACTTCGTCTCTCAGTAATCCTACACATTCTACCTATGTCTGTGCTATCTGTGTTCTAGATCCTTCTGCCTGTGCGAGTACTTCTGCTACTCGTTCCTGCAATGGTTCTATTTGAGCCTGACACGCTTGTTTCTGCGTTTGTGCAATGATAAGTTCTGCATGCATCTTCTTCATCTCTTGCGTCCCCTTGACAAATTCTAGGATTGGTATGGTCTTTTTCCTCTATTTGATTTCTTGGATCGTTGCATTGATCCTTTCCTCTTCCTTGTCCCAGTGTTGGACCTGTGGATCCTCCTTTAGTATTGTCCAAAGTTGCACTACTTTATCGAACAAGGCAGCTGTTGTGCTAACCTGTTTCTCTATCTTCTATAGTTGCATTGTTTCTACCTGCCTCCTTTTCTCATTCACCGCTGGTGGAGTTGTTGGTGTGAGCTATTCTCAGAGACCCTCGATCTCCTTCTGATATCGATCAATTTCCTGCACAATTTGGTCGATATTTTCTACGGCTGGGAGTTCATTTCCTTGCATGCTTGGAAGTTTCCCAAAAATTTCTCCCACTCTTCGTTCCAGTTCGTTCCTGCGTTCTTTTTCCTCCTGAGTTTTAGATTTGGACTGCTCACAATCTTTTTCTAGCGCTTCTCGCTTATTTGTTTCTTGTTGTAGCTCGAATAAGTTTTTATGTGCTCAAGAGTGCATCTCGTGGTCGATGCTAACCTAAAATTTGTACAATTCCCTTGATGGCATCCACGTCAAGACCAATTGGATGTGGTCCAAATTCTTTAGTGTTGTCTATCCCACGATTTCGTCCATTCGCAGCATGCTAGGTTTTATGTAGACCGTTGAATGTGCGTGTGGAATTAAAAGAACTGGGTCGCGTTCTTCTACCTCCACTCTTTCGTTGGTCTATGTTTTCGACGACTCTATGCCTCTACTGCTACCTGCTCTCTAGGCCTCCCCGAGTGTCCTGAGGATCTATCCCATTTCTGCCAACTCTTTTTTCAGTCTATCCCTACGATGTGTTGCGTGATCGAAGTCTTCTGCTAGACAATCCTGGACCATTCTGGCGATCATTTCTCCATCATCCTTCATGATCATATAGTCCGATGATGCTCATTGTGCCTTTGATTTCTTGCACGCACCTGTTGCCTGTACAGTCGGTCTCTTAGTTCCCCCCGGTTCCTATGTGATGGGATTTGGGGTGGTCTCCTATGCTCCCTTAGCTTGTTTCGATTGTTCATTGGTTGCTTTCTGCCCCTTCTGGGTTCCTATATTCTTTGACCCTTCATCTGCCTGAGTTTGCTTGTTTTGGCCTATCCTTGGTTTCTTGGGCACTGGGATTTGTGGAGGTTGTGTTTCTGCCTGCCTTGCCTCTCCTTTTGTTGTTCTTTCTGGTACTTCCTAGGGAATGGATGGGATTCTCCATTCATCAGGCCATTCGTTGATGGCCATGTTGATGTCACCCTCTATGATGCAGTAGCGCATCTGTAGCCACTGTTTATATGGATCCTTCCTTGGTTGTACCCACATGGCTTGACGTGTATCCCAGAAGTTAGTGATGTCCCCATATCGCGTGACAACCCCTGGTGTTATTCTCCATGGTAAACTAATATCTTTTTGTATGTCCCGTAGGTATGATTCAAATGTGATTCCATTCTCCCTCTTATGCCTGGCCTGTGGACCGGATTTCAATAATAGATATCTCGTTCCCGCTGGCTGCAGTCTAGTACGAAAAATTACATACTCTGGTTCCCACCATCCCATGAAGGCTATGAGGGTGAGCAACCATGAGTAATGGAATTCTATATTGAGGTCATGTGCATCCTTGCATTCCACTTGGAACAAGTTTAATAGATAAGGCACCCAACTCACGGAGGTTCCTTCTGCGCACTGAGCTGCAACTGCGATGACTCCTACTGGTACTTTGTCTTTGCGGCATTTTCTTAACAATTTAAAGGCTAAGATCTTTACGCCCAATTGTGTCACTGCATTGTTTATCCATTTGATTATAATGCCTCTTGTTCCCCTGGCAGTACCATATTTCTTCTTCATTTCCTCTGCTAACACTTTCTCCTTGGATTTATCATCCATAATCAGTGCGCGATCCATGCCCCGGCTGGGTAGTCCTCTTATCTGTGCGATAAGCTCAACATTTATGGGGATGGGTTTGTCCAGCCATATATCCCATCCATGTGTGACTGTTAACAGCTGCTTAACACATGTTGTCGCATACTGGCCTCTGCCAAAATCTGGAAGTTTCAGCAACCCTAAAATTCATGTTTTGTCCAGTCCAACTACCCACTGATGTGGTTGGTTGATCGTTTCTCCAAGTTGGTTTACCACTATGTTCTGCATAAAAACCCTCGGTGCAAGTTTCAAGTACTTGGTTTCTTCTGATACGTCATGGTCAGAATACTTGAGCTTCCTAACGTGACCCAGTTGTTGCAGATCTACCTGTACTCCATATGGTATGCGTGGTAGCACAATTTCTACTGTCGGTTTCTTGTGAGGTGAGATCAGTATCTGAACTTTGTCTTCCTGTTGTAGTGGTTGGTTTGAAGTTCCAACAACTCCTGGTTTCTCCCCTGTAATCCACTCTGGCCGAGCCGATGTAGTTCCAGTGGTCTCCTTTGTTGGTTGACCTAGGTTTGGTGCTTGCGACTCGTCTGGTTGCCCTTCTTCTCCCAAATTCTGTGCCAGTCCGTTAACTTCCATGGCTTCTTCAATGCTTTCTGGTTGTACTTCCCATTGGGTTTATGCTTCCTCATTCTGAGGCTCTTGCACCACTGCTGGTGTATCCTCTTTCATGGCCTCTACTTGTGGTTGTTGAATATCTTCCAGTATCATTGTAGAGTTCACCAGTATCATCTCTGGGGATGGGATCTCATCGATATCGATGATCTCCAACTATTGTTGCTCGTTTTCTTCCAGCGGTCCTCGTGACCTAGTTTGAACCATGGTCGGTCTGGCTATCTAGCCTAGTTCTGCAGGCTTCGGTGGTGCCATAGTGGTGACTTTCAAACGTTTGCTAAGTTTGAATGAATTCAGTGAGCTCTGTGGTCTTGCTCTGTTCATTCTGGATGTTTTTTCTCTCACTCTCTGTTCTCCTTCCGCAAATAGACTAGTTTCTTCTGTGGTCACGTGTTGTATGGGATTTTCATGAAGCTTGTCGAGGATTCTTCCTCCATGATGCGATTAATTCACCATAATTGTGGGTTCAATGCATCTGCGGCAATTTCATACTTTCCATTATGCTTACTTTGTCGTTTCTAGTTGGCATGTTTAATGTGATGTTCCATTAGTCCTTGTCGTGCCTTAATTTCGCTTAGTGTTCTCTTGTCATACTGATTTTGCCGAATTTTCGTTTCCCACTCTTTTTTATTTGGTATGTAATTGTTTTCCTTTCCTTTTTTGCATTCATGTTTCGAATGTCATGTCATTTTTCTATCTCTGGCATGCTTCGCGCTTTTCAGTTTTTTTTTTTTTACTACACGGTGGGTGGTCGATTGTCCTTGTACAGTTTCAGTTGGCTCCCTTTGATCATTCCTCTGAGGTTTGCGCCTGCTAAATCTCTTAACTGTGAAACTCCTCTGTCTATTACAGATTTTACCTCATATGGTCCTAACCAATGCATTCTCAAGTTCCTAGGTGCTGAAACGATTTGATGTCATAGAGAAATACTAGATCTCCTTCCTTGAACGTCTTCTTCTTGATGTGTCGATCATGCCAAGATTTGTATCTGGCCTTCTACACTTGTTGATGGAATCCTGCCAGGATTTGGTCTTCCTCCATTAACAATAGCTGACTAAGTATTTCCTGTATTGCGCCCTGTTCGGTCATTTGTGTGATAGCTTCTATGCGTAAGCTGGGTACTAAAAAATCTAATGGCACTATTGCTTCTTGGTCATAGACTAGTTTGAATGGTGTGTGCCATGTCAACTTTTTGCATGTCTTCCTATACGCCCATAATAATGTTGGTACTTTGAGGTCCCAATCGTCTCTGTTGACGTTATAGATCTTTGTCAATGCGTTCTCTAGAATTTTATTTAAAGGCTTTTGCTGTGCCATTCGCCTGTGGATGATACGGTGTGATTTTCTGGTGGTGAAGTTCAAACTCTTCAAGCATCACGTGGATGGTGTTATTTATGAAGTGCATGCCTTGGTCACTCATCAAAACTCTTGGGCACCCAAATCCAGTAATTACTTGTTGAAATAAGAAGTGTGCAGCTATCTCTATGCTGCAATCTTTTACTGGTGCAACTTCCACCCATCTTGTTAGGTATTTCGTCTCGGTGATGATGTATCTTTCCCCTGTTCTTTTGGTTGGTGGTTTAATTGGTCCCACAAAGTATATTGCCCATTTATCAGATACCTGTAATGTCACTTGTGATCGTAACGAAATCTTGTCCCTTCTGTTGGGTTTTCCTACCCTTTGACAAGCATCGCATATCTGGCAGTACTCTTTGAGTCTTTGTGAATCGTTGGCCACCATAATCTTGCATGGATTACCTTCTACACTGTATCTTTTCCTACATAATTCCCTCCTTCCATTCCCTCGTGGGATTCTGCTAAAATTCTTGGTCGTTCGTTCTCTAAGAGGTACCTTCATAAAATGCTATTTGTGCCCATCTTGTATAGATGTCTTGTGATCAGTTGATAGTCGGTTGCGTGGACTACCAGGTTCGTCTTCTGCACGGTGGTATATTCTTGTGGCGCGGTACCTATGCTCAAGTACTGGATGATCTCTGTGAAGTAGTCATCAGCAATTTGTACTGAGAATAATTGTGCATTCGGAAAGTTTTCTTCTAAGTTTGTGGGTTCTTCTCCATTTGTGACCCGTGATAGGTGGTCAGGTCCTGCATTCAGTTTTCCTAGTTTGACTATTACTTCGAAGTCAAATTATTGAAATAACAATAACCATCGACAGATTCTCCCCCCCAACACTAGCTTGTTGACTAGGTATTTCAGGGTTGAGTGATCTATAAACATCTTAAAATGTTTTCCTAATAGGTAATGTCTAAACTTCTGCAGTGTGTAAACCATAGCTAGGCCTTCTCTTGCCGTCGTGTTATAATTTTTTTTCTGAGTCTGATAGTTTTCTGCTTGCGAATGCTATCAGGTGATCCAAGTCTCCTGCTCCTGGATGTTCTAAGATATCTCCAAGTGCTATCGTTGATGCATCTACATGCACATGGAATGCATTTTCCCAGTCTGGAAATACTAATATCGGTGCAGTAACCATATTTTCCTTCAGAGTATCCAGGCTATGTTGACACTCGTCGTTCCATTGGTACTTTGTATCCTTCCTTAATAGTTTTTCCATTGGTGTTGTGATCTGCGCATATCCTTTGATGAATTTCCTATAGTATCATGTGTGTCCTAATGTCGATCATAGATGACGGACTGTTTTTGGTGTTGGTAAATTGACGATGACTGCGATCTTTTCCGAATCGACCAATAGCCCCTGTTTGCATACTATATGGCCCAGCAGTATCCCAAACAATGTTCCAAATATACATTTATTTATGTTTAGTGATATCTGACACTGTCTGCATCATTCTAGCATCAAGCATAAAACTTCCACATGGTTTTTCAACAGACTATAGACTGTCCAGTCATCCAGGTATACTTCGAGAAACTGATGGATGAATTTTTTAAATGCTGCGAGAACCACTCTGGAGAATATTGTTGGTGCATTATTCAGTCCAAACGACATTACTAGATATTGGTAATATCCCCATTCCTTCGCGAACGTGGTATTGTATATGTCCTCGTGTGCTATCTTAATTTGATGGTAGCCTAAGAATCCATCAGTGAATGAGTAAGCTTCATGTCCCCCCACATTCTCTAACACTTTATCTGTGAACGGTGTAGGGAATGGGTCGTGTAGGCATTCATCGTTCAACTTCCTCAAGTCCACAGATATCCTAATCCCTCTTCCTTGTTTTGTGTCCTATACTACCATCAGGATTATCCATTCTAATTCCTTGACTGGTTCAATTATGTCGACTTCGATCATCCAGTCGATCTCCTCTTTAACTTTTTGTTTATATATGGGGTCCAGTCTATATGGTCGTTGTTTAATCGGTCTCACTTCAAATCTGAGTGGTATCTTCATCTCTCCCAGTTATCCTGCTATACCCTTCATCTTTGTAAAGGTTGTAGGAAACAAGTCGTTGTATTCGCACAACAACTCTGTGATTCTTTCTATTGTTGGCTCATCCTAGTAGTCTCCAATGTTGTCCATTTTGGGATGTTCAGTTGTTCCGATGTTAACTTTATTTACCTTTATTGGAATGGAAATGACTTCGGAGTCTATGGGTGGTCCCTCCACATCTCTTATGCCTTCTACTTCTTCAATCTGAATATCGCAAGGGTCATCTTCGTCTAGTGCTTCCTCCTGTACATGGTAACATGACAGTAGTTCCTTGACTGTCTGCTTATTTCGTTGTTGTTCTTCTGTGATAGTTTCTATTTCTATTTGTTTGATGAATATTACTCCTCTTATCCATTTAAGGATTGCATCTATGTCACATACCCACTACCTCTATCAAATTTTTCGTTGATTCCTGCAGAATCAGAGCCCCGAAATTACCTACGGAGGCCTAGCGCAAGCTATCTCTTTCTCTCTCTCTGTTCCCATGTGATCGTGGGTCATGATCACAGTTCAAATAATTGCGGTGCCTTTTTCTATTTCGCACCTCAGCACTACAATGATGTCAAATCATTCGACTCTACAACCGCCGAACCCCAGCAGGGCTGGTAACTTGGCCAATAGGGACAAGTCCCTACAGGGTTGGCAAATGGCCATTGGGAATGGCCTTGTCACATGGGTGAGTGGAGTACAGGTGGCAAGAGGGGAAACACGACACGGTGGGCGGCGTGACAGGAGATGGGTCCCACTTCACACGCCACACCATTTCGGACCCCCCCCCCCCATTAAAGGAAGAATGGTAAGGGGGGTCCGGAATCCGCCTGAATGTCGTTGATCAAGGTGAATTGATCCTGACCGTTCCTGAGTTACACGCTCGATTCCGGACCCCC
>ML783248.1:453165-468231 GCA_009831015.1 Picea engelmannii | reverse complement strand
AATAGGAGTCGAGGGTATGAGAACCCTAGCTTGGATATTATTGTAATAGAGCGCTGCTCGATTGGAGGTTGCCCCCTCGAAGAGGCCTGTGAACATTGCTATCTGATTCAAAGTGCTATTTCTGTTGCTATTCGTGAATCATTCATGTGTATTGTGAAGATTATGCTGGATATTTTACTGTTATTCTGTTATTTCTAGCATTTCGTTTCTGTTCTGCATATTTTATATATCTGGTATCTTGCACACTTATCCTTGTTCTTATTCTGGTTCAGTTGAAATGTTAGATTCTTCAAATCCTCCTTCAATTATTCATTAGTTGGGTCTACTTGTTGGTATTGGTTCTCTTCCAGTTGCAAGGCTGCCTACAAAGCCTTTGCCTGCATATGAAACTTCTTCTTTTGTAAGGGATATTTTAGATGTGGGAGTAGTGAGTTGACAAACAGGTGTCGGTGTTGCATCTCGATCATAAGGTATTTTAGTTTTCCCTTCAGTCACTTGAATCTTTGATCAATCTCCCATACAGATTCTCCTAGTTTCTTTCTTATCTAGATCATCACATTCATGTACTGATCCTCTAAACTCAGCTTCTGGAACTCATTAATCAGTAGCTTCTTAATGTATGCCAGTGTCCTCATCGTCCCAGGGGCACTGTTTGTGTCTAGACTCATGTACCAGTCTAGTGCACAGTTTCTTAGCGTGATCACTAACTGTGCGAGTTTGGTATCTTCTTCAGTTATCTGTTTTGTCTCCCAAATCTTTTCACAAATGAACAAGTGCTTCTCAGGATCTTCTGCTTCTTCTCCTTGAAATTCTAGTAATATGATAGTAGGATCATGTCCTACCATTATAAATATTGAGTTGCTACCTCCGCTATGCGGTGTAGATACTTGACTAATGTTGCCTAAACTGGATCCTCCAGTTGTTTCTCCTACGATAGCTGTACTTCTTGCTATCGGAATTCCTCCGAACTTTAGTTCTCTAAACGATGGTGTTCTCTTTGGTGTATTAGTCGCACATGGGTTTATGGGTTCTACACTGACATTAATATGGATAGGATGGTTGCCTTCTCTTCCCGTTCTTGGGCCTCTTGTTTTCCTCTCATAAGTTGCATGTAGGATTTCCTCAATCTACTCCACAGCCCGAAGATCCTCTACCTCTTCCTCATTGCTTGCCAAGCCCTCCCTCATGCCTATAGCTCTCTTCTTGGTATTCACCTTATATTGGTAGGGTACTATGCTACGCGTCGTTCTTGATGACGCCAAGATCCACTTAAGTTGGTCATCATCCATCAAGATCGGGTCCAAGAGTTCCTCCTTCTTTCCTTTATCCTGGCCTTCTTCCATTTATCCTCTCTTTGTCAATGTTTCCCCCCCTTCCCCCATGCATGCAGGGAGGTCTAACTGTCTGATTCCATTGTCATTACACCTTTGTTATATAGCAATATTTTAATAGAAGTATACAGTGATCGAATGTACCTTCCTCGAGGTCCGTGTAGAAATTCTTTCTCTGTTGCACTATATGACTTCACGGTGTCGAATGCAAACTTTGTGATGAAGCCTGCCACAATACTGTTGAGCCAAAAGTCAATTGTGTGGGTGAATTTGTTGTTCACCTGCTGTAACTGCTCAACTTGTACTAGGGTCCAATCTAGCTATCAGATACAGTTCGTTGTGTGGTTATCTTTCAACCTTAGTATCCACTCCTACAGTAGGTGGGGAAAATCACAGAAAAAGAATTCATGTAAATCCATAAACACGTATTTTTCCAAATATTTGTGAGGTATCATGCTAGGGTTTCTATTGTCTTTCTGGGAAAACTCTTGCTCTTTGGTTATCAACTAGCCTTCAATTTCTTCTTTCGTGGGGTTCCAAGGTCTCAACATTCCCTTCTAGTGGCTCATTTTTCTTTTGTTTCGCTCATTCGTTTCTCGTTCACTCTATCTCGCCTACTCAGTCCTCTCTTGTTCCTCTTAACACGACAACGAAACCATTTGTTGGCTACTCTTTTATTTTCTGGTCATTCTTCTCGACCTATCTATATGAGTTATTGACCCAGGGTTCATGTCATTCGGGTTTCCAACAAAGCCTCTAAAACTATCGGCCTTACTGGTAAGCCAGAAGAGAACACAGTACACGAAATGCACTGTGCAGTCTCACCCGAGATAGATTTAAATGGGTGGCTGTAAGACTCAAGTGTTTACAGCCTAGGATTGAGTATTAGATAGGGGCTTATTAACCAGAGCCATGCACTATGAGCTATGATTGTAATCTACTTATTCCTCATGGGTACATATTTCCATTACACATGTTACTTCACGAGCCGTATATTCATGTTCCATAACAATGTATTAACTCATTTATTAAGCATAACAATAACTGCAGAAAGAAAGTAAAGATATGCATACATTCATCACATTACACAGTTATTACCTTGGTTCACCCCCTCCTGGGATACGTCCACAAATATTTGGCTCTTGGCTCTTTTATTATGGCAGTTTTGCAATTCCGGCGCTGCGCGCTTACAATTCCCCTCTTATGGGTAATATTTATATGAGGCGAACTAAGTTGCACCAGGCTCCTCATCCTACGATCTAATCCCTAGAATATACCCTTTTCCTTCTCCCCTAGCTCAAAAGCTTACAAAAATAGTTCATACAGTTAATATTGCATATTGTATCCACTCATGCATAACTACAATAAAAGATGGGATAGCAATACTAACACCCCGAGCTAATACACAACTTTTCAACACAAAACAGTCAAACCCCTACATGATACCTACGTATCTATATTTATACATTTCAGGCTCTTCAACCATTTACAAAGCATTACCAAAACCCTAACCCTATCGACGTTAGGTATTCCTCCCACATGCGCATGTTTTTCTTCCTCCAGTTGTCACTTTCCTTGTGCACGCTTTCTTACATGCGCACATGTTGTTCTTTCTCCAGCTGTTACTTATGTTTCTGCATGCTTTCTTTCCCACGATCATCCTTCTTTCTACTTCGGCCTAGTGCCAACACCACGCGTGGTTACATTCCTAGTCCCTCCTCTTTCCCATAGGTTCCTCGATCCCTGCGAGGCTGACTAGATCACACCATGCTCCTCAGCCTGTAATCTAACCCTTAGGATCGAGTTTCTCATCCTTCTCTAGATCACCAACTTAATGACTTATATAGTCCTTACAATTATCTTCCTCTATGTCTCTCTCCCCTCCTCCTTTTTTATCTCCTAAGTACCACTTATTTATATCTTTGGCCCACCAACCATTACAATGTATTACAAAAACCTTAACCCTAGAGTTGTTAGGTCTTCCATGCATACGCATATGTTGCTTTTCCTTCCAGTTGTCTTTTTCCTATTGCATGCTTCTCTCCCAAAAATAGCCTTTCTTTCTAATTCGGCCTACATCTAACACTATCCAACCCTTTTTTTGTCCTTGAATGAAGTGAAATGAGACTACTTTCATCCTTATTCGAAGGCATTCCATAGATATCCTTCCTCTTTCTTTCAGGTCTGTCACTCCTTCCTCGTTGTAATCCCAAGGCTAAGAATATTAAAGTAAAGGTTTATCGGACATAGTTCTTTTTTATTTCCTACCCATTTGCTATATTATTTCTTATGTTCGTCTACTCACTCGTCTGTACCCCTTCCACCCCTTACCACCCATATTAGGATTTTAGGAGATCCCCCCCGATGAACTCATTGTTTCAGTGAAGAATGTAATCTCATTGTTGATTGAGTAAATGGAAGAGAAGAAGGAAAAGTACCCCAACCAACCAATAGGTAAGTGTATCTGGAAGTGGGTCCCCCCAAGGGCTTATAGCAAGGGAGACCCCCAAATATATATGAAATATCCACATCTATATGAACTATCCACAAATACATCTATACCTACTTTTCTGTCAGATCTAGGATCTGTAATTGACCTTCCTCTGTCCGGTGGTGCATTGGGAGTGGAATAGGCTTATTCCATAGGATCTAAAGTGCCACCACACCCTTGTAGTCGTTTTCTGTAGGAGCCATCATTGGAAGGTGCTTGCTCATTATATTTCACTTCTTTCCCATGCTCACAACAACCCATAGTTGCACAAGTTGTATCAAGGCTATGGCGCATGGCCCTGTTGGATTATCCTTTGGGTGTCCCCAAACAAATGGAATCAAAGATCTTGCTCATTGTTTTGGTCATTATATATATGTGTGTGTGTGTGTGTGTGTGTGTGTGTGTGTGTGTGTGTGTGTGTGTGTGTGTGTGTGAGCCTGCTCACATATATGTGAGTAGGCTCACCAAGAAGTTTGATTCGTATTCAAAAAATCATTGGCCATGCTGAAAAACATGGTATGGAAATAATAAAAGAGATCAAAGAGAAAATTGAATCTGACTGTACTTCTGATTATCCCAATGCCTTTTGGAAAAGAGAACAGTACTTTGTCAGTCTTCCATATAAAGAAGATTATATTCCCAAACCTCAGAAAGCCTCTGCTAATCATATGTCTCCTACAAAATTAGAATATTGTCAGAAGGAGATTACAGAGCTTCTAGATAGAAAGTTGATAGAAGTTAGTAGGAGCCCTTGGGCTTGTCCAGCCTTCTATGTCAACAAACATAGTGAGCAGAAGAGAGGAAAACCAAGAATGGTTATAAACTATAGAGCATTAAATGATGCACTATTACCTATCAGATTTCCTCTACCTTCAAAAGAACTTCTATTTTCAAAGATCGGGAAATGTAACATCTTCAGTAAATTTGATCTAAAAAGTGGATTCTGGCAGATAGGGATAATCCCTAAAGATAGATATAAAACTGCATTCGTTGTGCCTAATGGACAGTATCAGTGGAAGGTTATGCCCTTTGGTTTGAAGAATGCGCCATCTGAATTCCAAAAACGTATGTATGATATCTTCAAACATTTGAGTTTTGTTATTGTATATATTGACGATTTACTTGTTTGCTCTGTAGATTGCAAAACTCATGTACAGCATTTGAAGATTGTCTATGACCACTTGTACAGACATAGTTTAGTGCTCAACCATTCTAAGTTATGTTGGGCACAGACAAAAATAGAATATCTTGGTCTTATACTCTCCAAAGGAGAAGTAGAACTGCAAGACCATGTTTTGAAGAAACTCTCGGAATTCCCTGATGAAATTCTTGACCAGAAGCAGCTGCAGCGATTCCTTGGATGTCTTAATTATATCCGACAATTCTATGAGAACCAAGCAAAGGATGTAAGAATCCTATATAAGAAACTAAGTAAGAAGATGCCATGGAATTACAAAATGACCCAAGCAGTGCAGATAATTAAGCAGAAGATCCAGAATCTTCCTAAACTTCATCTACCAGATATGTCCTTCCAATTGATTCTTGAAACTGATGCATCTAATGATACACGGGCAGCAGTTTTATTGCAAAAGAATGGACCAAAATTAGAAGAAGTTTGTATATATACTTATGGATGTTTTAGTGATACTGAGTCAAGATACCCTTCATCTCACAAAGAAATACTGGCTGTAAAAAATGGCATTAAAAAGTTTAGACTGTTTCTTAAACCAGTACATTTTATTGTAAGAACAAATCTAAAGCATATGAAGGGGATGTTATCTAACCAAAGGTTATTGAAACAAGGAAATAACAGGATTCTTCGATGGAGCTTGTGGCTTGACGGATTTGATTTTGAAATCCAGTATAAGCCATGAAAAGATAACTGTGTTGTTGATCTGCTTACTAGAGAAGCAACTCCATTAAAAGAAAAAGATAAAACAATTAAATGGCTTCATCCTCCTTGAGCATAAGGGATGCTCCTCCACCAGGATTCAAATGGATCCTAGTGTGTAATAATTGTAAATATTGTTATTGTTTCGAGTGTTTGGTTTGCAGTATTAAATCTAGTCCTGCATGCATAGATATCCTAAATAATTGGGTACAATCTTGTAACCACCAACATTCTTATTATAGTTATTTCAGATTTGGCCAGAATGTAGCAAGAGGTATTATGACTGGAGGACCATTCCAAGGACAAGTTTATATTGTCCTCTACACGCCCTGTATCACCTATGAAGACTATTGTAAGATCATGTTACAGACAAAGTTTGATGGATCGTGCTAGATTACCTTTGAATGCTCTACATTCAAGGATACACCCATGTGGTGGTCAGGATGGTTATACATTTTATTCTGGTCTTACTGTCCTAGAGATGTTGATTTCTTTGGAACCAGTAAGGAAGCTTTCATCCAATGGTTCAGAGCAGAAGTCGAAGAGGCGGCACATCATGAAGGATGGTTTGTTTTTAATTTATCATTTTTGGGAAGTATTCTTCAGCAAGAGAACACCAGACCTTCTGAGCCTCCTAGTTATAAAGTAACCAGTGAATATTTTGGTGACTTATGCATACCAAAAGATGAGCTTATACCAGCAATGCAAGGATCACCATTCTACAAATGTTTCAGTGCACTTCCACCTTTTTCCAGTAATCACAGTTCTCCTCCAAGTAGTCATTTTGATTATGACAGCGAAGCATCTTTTGATTCTGTAGCTGAATTGAATATTGTAAATAGAATGGAAGCATGATGGGCCTAGTGTTCAATATCTGTAATAATGTTTGATTCCTTTCATGTCTAACGGGCCGACAGTGGTGTCCCGTCAGTTCCATGGGTTCATGTAGAACTCCACAGTGTAATCTCGTGATATGGTATATTTGGTCATTCCGTAAAAGTCGGTATGGGTCCCCATATGGCCGAGCCTCTAAGGGACGAGATAACAGTTGTAGTCCACAACTGCCCCATCCACTTGAAGGAATATTTTGTTACTGGCAGTTGCCAGTACTTAGTAACCGGTAACCCTCTAGAAATTGTATAAATAAGACTCTTCCCCTCTCATTTATTCATTCGGAAATATTTGGAGATTGAGAGAGAGTATAGTCTGAGTCTTAGTAGTGTCGAGCAGTGTGTATCCTCTTCACTCGCCTTCGGGAACATGTGAATGAAAAACACTGATCTCAAGTGTAATACTCTGTTATGCTAAAGTGTCTTGGAGTGATTTAGCTTTGAGACTCACTTGGGGATTTACTGGTAATCTTGGCCTATGGTGGGATAGAGTTCTCCCAGAAGAAAAACTTAAGATTTTAAATAGCCAAACTCCAGTAGAAGAACTTGTTAAAGCTGTCGTACATGAATTTTATGGCAATTACAAACCTGATTCTGATCATTTTGCTGAATTATATATGAGTCAGAAATTATGCCATATCTCCCAATTACCTTCTTTCTTATGTACCATGCAAGATCTGTTGTATAAATGTCCAGATATACAAAATGTAGCTTATCTACGAAAGTATCTGTCTGTCATGCCTGATAAAATTCCTGACCTAGTTAGAGATCGATTTGAAGACCTAGAAATTGATATATCACAGCTATCTCTAGCAGGATTGCACGAGCATATTATAATGGCTCTGCAAAAAGAATGTCTTCGTAAGAAGACTCAAAAAGAACTCAAGAAACAGTTAGGTTTCGATTCGACTATTTGTGAGTCGTTTGCAGAAACTTATCACTTTGGCTGTAAACACAAGAATCAAAAGCATAAACCTCATAAAAAGGATTGTGGATGTTCAAAAGATACAACTAAGCCTAGAAAATTCCCTCGTAGATTTTCTAGAAATAATTCTTCTAAATAATTCTTCTAAACAGAGTATTACACTTATAGCATAACAGAGTATTACACTTGAGATCAGTGTTTTTCATTCACAAGTTCTCGAAGGCGAGTGAAGAGGATACACACTACTCGACACTACTAAGACTCAGACTAGACTCTCTCTCAATCTCCGAATATTTCCGAATGAATAAATGAGAGGGGAAGAGTCTTATTTATACAATTTCTAGAGGGTTACCGGTTACTAAGTACTGGCAACTGCCGGTAACAAAAGATTCCTTCAAGTGGATGGGGCAGTTGTGGACTACAGCTGTTATCTCGTCCCTTAGAGGCTCAGCCATATGGGGACCCATACCGACTTTTACGGAATGACCAAATATACCATATCACGAGATTACACTGTGGAGTTCTACAGGAACCCACGGAACTGACGGGACACCACTGTCGGCCCGTTAGAAATGAAAGGAATCAAACATTATTACAGATATTGAGCACTAGGCCCATCATGCTTCCATTCTATTTACAATATTCAATTCAGCTACAGAATCAAAAGATGCTTCGCTGTCATAATCAAAATGACTACTTGGAGGAGAACTGTGATCACTGGAAAAAGGTGGAAGTGCACTGAAACATTTGTAGAATGGTGATCCTTGCATTGTTGGTATAAGCTCATCTTCTGGTATGCATAAGTCACCAAAATATCCACTGGTTACTTTATAACTAGGAGGCTCAGAAGGTCTGGTGTTCTCTTGCTGAAGAATACTTCCCAAAAATGATAAATTAAAAACAAACCATCCTTCATGATGTGTCACCTCTTCGAATTCTGCTCTGAACCATTGGATGAAAGCTTCCTTACTGGTTCCAAAGAAATCAACATCTCTAGGACAGTAAGACCAGAATAAAATGTATAACCATCCTGACCACCACATGGGTGTATCCTTGAATGTAGAGCATTCAAAGGTAATCTAGCACGATCCATCAAACTTTGTCTGTAACATGATCTTACAATAGTCTTCATAGGTGATACAGGGCGTGTAGAGGACAATATAAACTTGTCCTTGGAATGGTCCTCCAGTCATAATACCTCTTGCTACATTCTGGCCAAATCTGAAATAACTATAATAAGAATGTTGGTGGTTACAAGATTGTACCCAATTATTTAGGATATCTATGCATGCAGGACTAGATTTAATACTGCAAACCAAACACTCGAAACAATAACAATATTTACAATTATTACACACTAGGATCCATTTGAATCCTGGTGGAGGAGCATCCCTTATGCTCAAGGAGGATGAAGCCATTTAATTGTTTTATCTTTTTCTTTTAATGGAGTTGCTTCTCTAGTAAGCAGATCAACAACACAGTTATCTTTTCATGGCTTATACTGGATTTCAAAATCAAATCCGTCAAGCCACAAGCTCCATCGAAGAATCCTGTTATTTCCTTGTTTCAATAACCTTTGGTTAGATAACATCCCCTTCATATGCTTTAGATTTGTTCTTACAATAAAATGTACTGGTTTAAGAAACAGTCTAAACTTTTTAATGCCATTTTTTACAGCCAGTATTTCTTTGTGAGATGAAGGGTATCTTGACTCAGTATCACTAAAACATCCATAAGTATATATACAAACTTCTTCTAATTTTGGTCCATTCTTTTGCAATAAAACTGCTGCCCGTGTATCATTAGATGCATCAGTTTCAAGAATCAATTGGAAGGACATATCTGGTAGATGAAGTTTAGGAAGATTCTGGATCTTCTGCTTAATTATCTGCACTGCTTGGGTCATTTTGTAATTCCATGGCATCTTCTTACTTAGTTTCTTATATAGGATTCTTACATCCTTTGCTTGGTTCTCATAGAATTGTCGGATATAATTAAGACATCCAAGGAATCGCTGCAGCTGCTTCTGGTCAAGAATTTCATCAGGGAATTCCGAGAGTTTCTTCAAAACATGGTCTTGCAGTTCTACTTCTCCTTTGGAGAGTATAAGACCAAGATATTCTATTTTTGTCTGTGCCCAACATAACTTAGAATGGTTGAGCACTAAACTATGTCTGTACAAGTGGTCATAGACAATCTTCAAATGCTGTACATGAGTTTTGCAATCTACAGAGCAAACAAGTAAATCGTCAATATATACAATAACAAAACTCAAATGTTTGAAGATATCATACATACGTTTTTGGAATTCAGATGGCGCATTCTTCAAACCAAAGGGCATAACCTTCCACTGATACTGTCCATTAGGCACAACGAATGCAGTTTTATATCTATCTTTAGGGATTATCCCTATCTGCCAGAATCCACTTTTTAGATCAAATTTACTGAAGATGTTACATTTCCCGATCTTTGAAAATAGAAGTTCTTTTGAAGGTAGAGGAAATCTGATAGGTAATAGTGCATCATTTAATGCTCTATAGTTTATAACCATTCTTGGTTTTCCTCTCTTCTGCTCACTATGTTTGTTGACATAGAAGGCTGGACAAGCCCAAGGGCTCCTACTAACTTCTATCAACTTTCTATCTAGAAGCTCTGTAATCTCCTTCTGACAATATTCTAATTCTGTAGGAGACATATGATTAGCAGAGGCTTTCTGAGGTTTGGGAATATAATCTTCTTTATATGGAAGACTGACAAAGTACTATTCTCTTTTCCAAAAGGCATTGGGATAATCAGAAGTACAGTCAGATTCAATTTTCTCTTTGATCTCTTTTATTATTTCCATACCATATTTTTCAGCATGGCTAATAATTTTTTGAATACGAATCAAACTGCTTGTTGTTTTCTCAATCTTCTGATGACTTTCTTTAACTGCAATTCTTGTTTCATATGTGGACTTACTGGGTATCTTAATGGATTTACCCAAAATAGTTAACTATACAAAGTTATTACCAATCATCAAAGGAAAACACTTATTTACAAAGTCTTGTCCTAACAGAATATCTTCACCTGTGTCAAAACAATATAGATTAACAGCTACCTTTTCTTCCTGTATCTTTATAGGAAAGTCTGGAGCAATGTACTTGATCTTTAATTCAGACTTATTAACAACTCTGAAGGAAATATCTATAGGCTGCCAATAGTATGAAGGTAAGGCTCCATATTTAGCACAGGAATTCATTGCACCTATATCCAATTGTGCATCTAAGGTATATTGCAGATAACCTTGGACATTAATATCTACAGAGATAACTAACCTGTCATCCAAGCCCATTAGTTTCTTTGATTCAAACATATCATTGTCTGAATATTCACCAAATATTTCTCTTTCTATTTATTCATCTCTTTTCTTTTTGAGAAAGCTTAGTTCTTCTTTCTGGAGTTTCAGACTTTTCCATAGGTCTGCAACTAGTTCTTCTTTTTCTCTTATTGCTTCTTTAAGTGAAGAGATAGTGTTATCTAATGATTCATCTTCAGAAGTTATTTCTTGTTTTAATTTTGAAGAGATAACAATACCTTTAGCCTTTGGCTCTTTCTTTCCCTTTGTTGGGAGGAAGTCAGCATTTGTGGGTGTATAATGTTGGAGATTCACCACGCTTGGCTGCTGGACTTGAGCAATTTGAGCTTGGATCTGGGTAAGCTGAGAAACATAGCGAGAAGCTAGTTGAAATTGTCCAGGAGTTAGATCAGACAATTTGGCTTGGAGTTCAGCCTTCTTTTTTAGAAGGGTTGGGAGGTCTACATACAGAGACATCATTTTAATATCAAGAAAATTTAAGGTTTCCTCAATAGTGGTATGGCTGGAATCAGAATCATACTATGGGTTGTGGGAATAGTCTTCTGGAGAAGAATCACTGGAGTCAGTAAGGGATAAGTATTCACCATCTGAACGGTAGTATACTAAGTCCCATTCGGAAGGATCATAGCCTGTAAGGAAAAGATCCATGATTTTAGTTTGGACTTTAGACTTGGACCGCAGAGGACACTGTGATGCCCAGTGGCCAGGCTTCTTACAGATAAAGCAAGTAGTGGTCTTGGCTTTAGAATTCTGTGGCCGGCGTCTAAAGAAGACTTTCTTTTTAGAAGAATTATTTCTAGAAAATCTACGAGGGAATTTTATAGGCTTAGTTGTATCTTTTGAACATCCACAATCCTTTTTATGAGGTTTATGCTTTTGATTCTTGTGTTTACAGCCAAAGTGATAAGTTTCTACAAACGAATCACAAATAGTCGAATCGAAACCTAACTGTTTCTTGAGTGCTTTTTTAGTCTTCTTACAAAGACATTCTTTTTGCAGAGCCATTATAATATGCTCGTGCAATCCTGCTAGAGATAGCTGTGATATATCAATTTCTAGGTCTTCAAATCAATCTCTAACTAGGTCAGGAATTTTATCAGGCATGGCAGACAGATACTTTCGTAGATAAGATACATTTTGTGGATCTGGACATTTATACAACAGATTTTGCATGGTACACAATAAAGCAGGTAATTGGGAGATATGGCATAATTTCTGACTCATATATAATTCAGCAAAATGATCAGAATCAAGTTTGTAATTGCCATAAAATTCATGTACGACAGCTTTAACAAGTTCTTCTACTGGAGTTTGGCTATTTAAAATCTTAAGTTTTGCTTCTGGGAAAACTCTATCCCACCATAGGCCAAGATTACTAGTAAATCCCCAAGTGAGTCTCAAAGCTAAATCACTCCAAGACACTTTATCTTTGAATATTAGCTTTTGAGTCCTTGCCCAAGCATGCCATTTCTGGATGATCATCATCATTTCATTTTTTGATCTGCAATTGAAATTAGAGATTGGGGCAGATTCAATATTTTCTCTAGAGAGAGAAGGATGTTCTCCAGTATTAGCAGGTTCTATAGGGGCTTTTTTAGTAGAACCATATTTTGCTTGACACCATTTTTCCCAAGCTGACTGAAAAGAGTTTTGTCCAGCTTCATCATGTGTTGCCCTAGGTTTTTGTTCTCTGGATGAAGAACTTTCTGGATCTTCAATGACTTTAAGGAATGGAACAATTGCCTTTGTAGCTTTGGGGGCTTGCCTGATATCATCTTCTAATTGAGAAGATTGTGTTTTGACTAACTCTATCTTGTCAACAGCAATTTGTAAAACTTCAGCAATCCTTGCTAAAGTGGGATTTGGCATCTCGTCTAATAGTTGTTTAAGAGTTAGTTGTTTTTGTTCTTCTAAAGTGCTAGAAGAACCAAACCATTTGAAAGAAGTAGCTCTTTCAATATCTTCAATTGTTGCAGGGGAGGAAGGTTTAGTTTCTTCCTCAAAAGAATCTTTCAGACTAAAAACAGCAGTCTGAATTATTTCTAGCTTCTCAAGAATTTTTTCTAATTGAGACCTCATTAGATCCTGGTTTTGTTCTAATGAGTCAATTTCTGAATGCAAACCATTGAGATGAGTCTTGGTTAGTAACAAGTCTTGTGATATGTCATCAATGTTTTGAGCAAGACACACAGACTGATAGTTTGCATAATTTTGAAGTCTCACAATATCTTGAGGAGGATCAGCATCTTCTTTCCTATATTTTACAAAATCTAAATCAGCCACCATATCATTTTTGAACGTAGGATTATAATTTCCTGGTCCAAGATTTCTCTGTGGTAGATTAGATTTTTTATCTCTGTCACTTCTAGGCAAAGGAACATTCATCATCTTTATCGTAGGGATGACCAGATCTTGACATTCAACACAATTAGTATGTTGGCCATTATGCTCTGTCTTTGACTGGAATGTCCTAAAGTTTTTAGGAGCAGATGGAAAATGAGATAAATTAGTATTTACAACAGGTTCAGAATCTACTTCTTGAGTAGGGATATGCTTTTGACAATAGTAGAAATTCTTTGAACCTTTTTGGTGAGTAAGTAAATGATCATCCAAAGCTGATCTATGTAAAATTGGTTTATATACAGGTGCTTTGGAGAAGGAGGAGGAAGAAGGAGATGATTTGTTAGAGAATGAAGATCTTTGTTGGGTTAAATCAGAGCTACTAGTAGAAAGAGAAGACAATTGTCTTTCTAAATTTTGATGTCTTGCGCTCTGTGATCTTCCTATTCTTAAAACATTTCTTCCAGATGCATTTTTCTCTATTTTGAGTTCTCTGGCCATGGGAGGCGATATTCTGGAAGAGATAGGTTCATATTCTGCAGACCATTCTTCCACAGTAGTTAGTTTAGCAAAACCTAAAGTAAGAGGAGTAACATTTTCGGGACCTACCACCACGCTTTCACTAGTAGCGCGCTGCAATAACTTAGGATTTAGAGCAGGCATAGTTGTAGAGACAAAACGTAGGTAGGTAGTGGTATGGAGCTGGGCAATTTCAGAAGATTCAGCCATATTAAAGCCTGAAAATTGTACATAGGCTTGTAGGGGAGTATTGATGTAGGGGTCTGTAAGAGAAACTTGATATCTGGGAATGGCGGATGACCAGACTGGTCCATTGTGTAAAGGGGCTTAGAATCCTGAGATTAAGGCATCAGAGAAGGTATTATGCCTTGAATCTATGATACAGTTTAGAACAGAAGTATCTAAACCTGGTCGAACTAAAGGATTGATTCCAAACTGAATAAGTCCTAGATGGACATATTTAAATCCATGCTCTAATCCCCAATCAATATCAGCTTGCTGAATAAGAGGAATTTGGTAAACGGTTTGACCAAGAGAGAGTGGAACATTATGAGAACAATAGCGGATAAGTGTAGTAGCACGAAACTTAAACATAGGTAAGTCATAGATCTTAGAAGGTTCAATCTCGGGCATTCTCCAATTTACATCAGGCTCATATTCCTGAGCTATCAATCTAGTATTATATAGAGATTTACTAGAAGAGGACTGACTGAGATAATGCTTATACCACTTAGATGGTTTATACTTAACATCAGCAGATAAATCATAAGAAGACTTGTTATTTTGTGAAGCCATTGTCAACTACTGCAACTTCTGACAGTATACTTTAGATATTGCAGGCAAGTAAATATATCAAGAGGTAAGATCTATCTTACTATGGGAAAAGGACTCTGCAGCACTCCACGCCTCTCTTCGGCTTCAATGGTTGTCTTACATATCCTACAACAACGGCTGGAAACCACAGTCAAGCAGATCACGTCCCTCGATACTTAGCATTTACACATCTCACAATCATATACTTCAGACACAAGGCTCGCTTCCAATAAGAATCACTTCAAAATAAGCTTCTTTATATTCATCAACTGATCTCTCAGATTACAATATTATGCATGCCAGCATGCATTACTGCTTACAACATAAGCTATAACTACACAGAAAAGCAGGGCTTTTAGTCTTATGTCTTCTCGAAAGAAGATTAGACAGGCTCCTGGCCGACTGCTCAGGCAGAAACTAGCTTGACACAACACTTATTGGCTCTGATACCTCATAAAAGAAGGATTGTGTATGTTCAAATATATATATATATATATATATATATATA
>ML783248.1:441340-453076 GCA_009831015.1 Picea engelmannii | reverse complement strand
CGAAGAGAACATGAAAGGATGATGATGATTTAGTGTTTGTTGGTTCTTCCACTCAGACAGAAGAAACTCCTTAATTCATGAATTCATCATAGGTATTTTCCCATCTTAAGAAGTTGGTTAGCGTGAAACACTAGCCAGGAAAAGACTCTACCGAATCTATATATATAGGCTCTATCATTTCTATCTAGCCAAGTTGTTGAAGTGCACTCATCATCCATCCCGACAATCGAATTTTCACATACATACATCTTGAGGCTTAAGATACATAAGTCAACAAGGGTAAAGAAAGAAAGAAAGTAAGTCCCAATTGACATTGTTTAGCCTTGCCTATTTATACTATTCAATTCATGTTTTTAAAGCCTCTTGTATTCATCTTTCCTTCTCTGATTATATTACAAGTACACACTTGGATTAGTGACACATATTTAGCTAAACTCTCATCGACCTCTTTGATGTTCTTGGGCTGCTTGCACCTGTCATCTCCAGAACCTCTACAAGGACCTCTTGTGATTATCGTAGTTGCAACCTTGAAGGATTTATTTTATCCTGGAGATAATCCTTCTCTCAAAGGAGTGGTGCTAGGGAATTTTCCCCTCACTCCCACATTTCCCTTACTCTCGCATTCCCCTCTCACACCTGCATCCACTTCCCTTACATAGTATTATTTCATCCCTTTCCTTGTGGGATCAAAAACCCTTTTTCCCCCTCTCACTCCCACATTCCTCACACCCACATCCTTCTTAATCTCAACCCACCATACCTCCCCTCTCCTCCCATCCATCTCCCATACTCCCTAAACTTAACCATTTTACTAAGTTTTATTCCTCCGATCACATCATGAAACGTGACACCCTATTCAACCTATATAATTATGACACATGGAAACCAATGATATTATGACATGTGGAGACCAATCACATCATGACACATGGTCTATGAATGGTTTCTAACTTGGTGTTGAATTTACAATGACTGGGCGATGACATTGATGTTGACTGGGCAAAACTTAACCATTTTATTAAGTTTTATTCCTCCAATCACATCAGGAGTCATGACACCCTATCCACCCTATTTAATTATGAAAAAAATCTCATTGTAAACATTAAACTCCTCATCACCACATTGCATGTGGGATTTAAAAGGGAAAATTTTAATCAATGGCTAGAATTGATTCATGAATTTGATGGACGATTGCGGAGCAACGACATTTTGAAGCTCATAACTCGAGATCCAGATGTTGGTTTTAGACAAAATATACCTCATTGGAAAGGTAATTGGACAAAAAAGACAATAGGACATGTTTCAATTGATGAATTTGGCCATAATTTTCTTAGAAATTAAAAGAACATTCATCTATGTTTTCATGGTTTGTTGGTAAATCTGTTTGGAACCTTGATTTTTTGAGGATATAACTTGAGATACAGAACTCCAAATCATGCTCGGGAGCACTCATTGGAAATTTGGAATGATGAATATTTCTCTTAGAATTTTTCCATGGCTCAGAGGTCAAATATCATGCTCAAAAAAATAAAACACAGTCCACCTTTTTTTTAGATAGTCAGCTTCAAGTTTTGGAATTGAAAATTTATTAAATGTCTTTTATAAAGAGACGAAATGCATCCCACTTGGAGGCACAAATTTCAATGAAATAAATTCATCAATGAGACTTCAATAAATTATTAATTAAAGATAATTACTCCAAAAAGGAAGCATGTGGAAAACAGGGATGATTTTAGGGGCTAAATTTCGCTCATGGGCTAATTTTCCATGTTTAAAAAAAAAAAAAAGATTCCCTATTCTAAAAATAATTCGCCCAAATTCTATAGGATAAATTTATTTTACCTTAAAAATGGCCAAAATTTTATACAAACTATATAGAATCCTTAGAAATTTTAATATTTTTACAAAAATATCGCCAAACATTTATAGTTGGCATATGAAGGATTACTAAGATTCGCCAAGGTTTCTACATTTTAAAATAAATTTCCATCCTTAAAATCACCCCTGGTGGAAAATTCTAAAAAGATAAAACCCTAACTACTTCAAGAACATTGAAAGCAGATTTTAAAAAGGAAAGAGAAGTCACCATCAATGGGTTGGAAATCAAAATTTTCTACAGTGGTGAAGAATCTGCACGACGTGAAGCTCCACCTTTATAAGATTTGGTGGACTGGTGATTTGAACCCGGGGGTGATTAGTTTCCAATAATTGATTAATTCTTTCACTCCTTCAAAGGGTCAGCGATAGATCATTTTACTTGAGTGATTTTCAATTAAAGGTAAATTTGAAGTCTTATAAGATTGAATCCAAAGTGAATAAAACCTCCTTATCTTTTCTTATGCATTATATGTTGTTCTTGCATTTAATATCCTATGTGAGGAAATTCATAGAAAAGAAACATAAGAACATAATACACATAATGGATATGACACTTCCCTTGATAACAAAGTTCACCCGATGTGGGATACGTCTCTGGGTCATGCTCCAAATCTTGACCTCTTTATTCTCCTTGCTATAATAATGTCTCTCCTTTACAAATTGTAAGGCCAAAGTCCATTTTCGGTGATGAGAACAAGAGATCAAAATGTGATCAGGAATGTATACAAGCTTCATAAGTTCTGATGCTCATGAGGCATCCATGATACTGACATGGACATCATTCCCACATACCCAATACATAAAAAGAGGAAGAATAAAATATGACCCCCCATCATCACGTTGCCATAAAGTGCCTTAGATCTGTTGCTCAGATCCAAGCATAAATGTGCAGCCCATACAAAGATCCTAAACTACGAGATTTAGAACTACTTCATTGGTCAATTATCATGCAAGTTCCACAATTTCTCTATCATATGTAACTGATTGGTTTTATGTGGAAGAAGAGAAGAAAATAAGAGATACAAGGAATAAGTTGATCTTGCTATCCTGTTGTAGCCTCTCCATGCTCCTTCAGACCTGTAACACGCATGTTGTGCTGCAACATTTAATGACAAAAAATCATAATGAAAAGCATGCTTATATTGGCTTATTCAGAACTTATCTTGTTGATATGAAGCTCTGCTGCAAAAATAGACCTCGCCATTTGATTCACGTTGTTGAATTACCTAAAAACGACTATCAAATCGTCTCCATCAGACACAGGCACCTTCATGCCTCATTTGGGATTTTGTCTCAATTTATGTGCAACTCCGCATTTAATGCATCATACTACATCAAAATATGTGTCGTCGTACAACCTCATACAGACTAGGATCATGCTTCTTCTTCCCCATGCATTGGCAAAAAAGTGTTTTTAAATAAAAACTAGGGTAGATATTCAAACCACGGCAATTGGTCGAATTGGTTGGTGCGCATGTGTGAAGGTGTAAAGGTAGGGGGAGGTCCTGGGGTGAAGCCCATGGGCCTCCCCATTTTGTATTAAGTTATATCTCCTGCTAACTTTGGTGGGATCTCTTCTAAATTTGGCGGATACGCTAGATATGGCGGGACCTCCACCAGATTTGGCGAGGGTCCGTTTTTATTTATTTTTTTGAATTTTGGTCACGAGCCCTCCTTGGGAATTTCCAGGGTGCCATGTTGCTCCCTCTAATTGGGCCACATGGAATCCTTGGATTGACCCACCTGGATGCCCAGTCAGGATGCCACGTGGGGATGAAGTCACTTCCCTAATAGCCCAATCATACACTGCCACGTGGCACTTCAGGAGGAATCCATGTGTCTATATAGACTGCACAATCACCTGCCACGTGTTTGTACGGATGCCACATCATCCTAACATGTCACTATATAGACTGCCACATCACCCTACCATGTCACTGTATAGACTGCCACATCACCCTACCATGTCACTGTATGGACTGTATGGAATGCCATGTGGCATGCTCTGATTGGTCCATGGATCGGCCTGAAAATGCCAAAACTGGGTGACACGTGGTAGCCTCTGGTGTTGCCACATCACCATGTTGACTTCAACATGCCACATTTCTCCTTACTTCTCCTACCACATATGTTGTACATATGTTGACATCATCCATACAGATGTTGACGTTAGCAATATGGATGTTGACTCATCCCCTACTGACTGGGTTGGGTTGACCAAACTTTGACCATGAATATCTTTCGAACCGTAAATCCATTTGATGAATCGTTTGCACCGTTGGAAATATTGTGACGTTATCTTCATGATCATGTCATTTTCACTAATTTTGGGGAAATTTGAATGTTTTCCCTTTCTTTGTTTGTTGAGGCCATTCTGAGCCTCCTGGGACACTTCTGAAACTTTCATGATGTTCCCTAGATCCATCTGGATCATGCCTCCCAACTGAAAGGACTTTTGGTCCCCAAAAGTATTTACATTATAAGTTTCATTTCCATTGGACTTACAATAAGAAACCCATACTCAAACTACCTCACAAGGCCTAACAATATTAACAATTATCACTTTTACATAATACCCTTCTATGGGGTCTAAAATGCAACATTTGATTTACAAAGATGTCCACTCTCAACTAACTCAAGGATTTTCCCCATTCGTTCAGTCATTATGTCAAACATGTCCACTTTACCAAGCTTTCCTTTCTCTGGTAGTTGGTTTCCTTCTGGTGGTGGATTTCCCTACAGCACTATCTGACTGGTTGTCTCCCTCGGACGTGTTTGTCTCCCTCGGACGTGTTTGTCTAGTCTTGTTGTTCTTATTTGGGCGTAGATCTGGATGTAAGCCCCAACAAGTGGCCTCATGATGCCCATATATGTTACAATGTTTGTGGTATCATTTATCCTTCAGAGGTGCACCTTCCCCTGCTCTTTTCCGTGTGTGGAAAGAAATCTTCCATCCTCTTCCTTCTCCTAGTTTCCATAACCTTCCTGCACAAGGATTTTCTCTTCCAACACTGGGACACTCTATGGTTATTCAATCCACAAAAATTGCATGGTCTTTGATGCCACAAGCTCTGTTTTATATTATTAACATGCTTATAATCAAATGGAATTTTAGAGTTTTGAGATTTCTTATACCTCGGTGAGTTTCCTCTGAAGTCATACTGGAAAGAAGAGTTGGTGTCAACTCTGCCATTGTGATGCTCATCTCTCCCTAGATATGTCTCGAATCCTCGATAATGAGAAGTTGTGCTCTTGGCCTGCACTGAATCAATTTCATCTCTTGATGAACTATTGATTTCTAGAGTCTTAGTGACTGTCATGGGGTCTTCTTCCCAAATGGTTTTGGATCTTTCTCCAACATCCTTTAGGACATAGCCTATCCCGGCATATCGAGGCCAAACCACTTCCTCGATGGGATCCACAATAACTTGGCCATTGGTTCCAAGGCCACCTCCTTAATATCCCATATTTCTCATAAACTTTAAGACAATGCAAGAAGCATGTTGTTCAAGGATTTCAAAAGAATCATCAGCATTAATCAAGAAAGGAACTACACATGGTTTATTTACCTCCATCTCAAACTGGGACTCTTGGTCTGCTTCTTGAAATGTGTCTAGTTGTTCCTGGTGAGAAGGATCAGTGGAAGATGCTTCTAGGAATCCTCCTTAGTTTCTCAATGCATGTAGGTCATCTTCATTTGATTGAAGAAGTGTGCATGCATTTTCACTATCATGCTTGCATCCAAAACTAGTAAAATTGCCATCACCACACAATGGTATTTTCATTGTCTCATTCATAGAGCCTTCCCCTAGTTGCATCTTCATGGCTTGCAACTGCTCTTACAACCTTTTTTTCTCTTCTTCTGCAACATGAAACAATGTCTTCAATACAACATTCTCTTCTTGAAGAATTTGGTTGAGATCTTGAAGCTCATCAAACCACGACTATTTTGGTGACCTTGCCATCCTCTGCTTCAACACCTGCAATCGGTATCATGCTTGCTCTGATACCACATGATTTGAACCCGAGGGTGATGAGTTTCCAATAATTGATTAATTCTTTCACTCCTTAAAAGGGTCAGTGATAGATCATTTTACTTGAGCGATTTGCAATTAAAGGTAAAGTTGAAGTCTTATAAGCTTGAATCCAGAGTGAATAAAACCTCCTTATTTTTTCTTATGTATTATATTTCATGCTTGCATTTAATATCCTATGTGCATAAAATCATAGAAAAGAAACATAAGAACATAATACACATAATGGATATGCCACTTCCCTTGATAATGAAGTTCACCCAATGTGGGATACATCTCTGAGCCATGCTCCAAAGATTGATCACTTTATTCTCCTCGTTGTAATGATGTCTCTCCTTTACAAATTGTAAGGCCAAAGTCCCTTTTCGGTGACAACAAGAAGATATCGAAATGTGATCAGGAATGTATACAAGCTTCACAATTTCTCATGTTCATGAGGCATCCATGATACTGACATTGACATCATTCCCACATACCCAATACATAAAAAGAGGAAGAATAAAAGATGACCCCCCATCATCATGGAGACATAAAGTGCCTTAGATCTGCTTCTCAGATCCAAGCATAAATATGCAACCCATACAAAGATCCTGAACTATGATATTTAGAACTGCTTCGTTGGCCACTTATCATGCAAGTGCCACAATTTCTCTGTCACATGTAATTGATTGGTTTTATATGGAAGAAGAGAAGAAAAGAAGAGATAGAAGGAATAAGTTGATCTTGTTTCCCTGTTGTAGCCTCTACATGCTCCTTCATACCTATAACATGCATGTTATGCTGCAACATTTAATGACAAAACAACATAATGAAAAGCATGCTTACATTGGCTTCTCCAAAACTTAGTTTTTTGATCTTAAGCTCTGCTGCAAAAACAGACCTCGCCACTGGATTCGTGTCACCGAATCACCTAAAAATGACTGTCAAATCATCTCCATCAGACACAAGCACCTTCAGGCCTCCTCTGGGATTTTGTCTCGATTTGCATTCAACTCAACAATTAATGCATTAGACTGCATTGAAAAATGTGTTGTCGTACGACCTCGTACAGACTAGGTGCACGATTCTTCTTCCCTGTGCATTGGTCAAAAAGTGTTTTTAAATAAAAACTAGGGCGGATATTCCAACAAATGTTGTTGGCTGAATTGGTTGGCACGCATGTGTGAAGGCGTAAAGGTAAGGGGAGGTCCCGGAGTCAAGCCTGCGGGGCTCCCCATTTTGGATTAAGTTATATATCCTACTAACTTTGGTGGGTGCTCTTTTAACTTTGGCGGATATGCCAGATATGGCGGGACCTACGCCAAATTTGGTGGGGGTCAGTTTTTATTTTTAATTTTTAATTTTGGTCACAGACCCTCCTTGGGCACTTTCGGGGTGCCACGTGGTTTCCTCTGATTGGGCCATGTGGCATCCTTGGATTGGCCCACCTAGATGCCCATTCATGCTGCCACGTGGGCATGATGTCACTACCCTATTGGCCTAATCGTACATCGCCATGTGGCACTTCTAGAGGAAGCCACGTGTTTGTACAGACTGCACAGTCACTAGCGACATGTCTATATGGATGCCACATCATCCTTCCATGTCACTGTATGGACTGCCACGTAACCTTGACACGTCAATGTATGGAATGTACAGAATGCCACGTGGAATGATCTGATTGGTCCACGAATTGACTCGAAAATGCCAAAACTGGGTGACACATGGCAGCCTATGGTGCTGCCACATCACCATGCTGACATCAGCATGCCATGTGTCACCTTCCTGCTCCTGCCACATGTGTTGTACAAATGCTGACCTCATCTATACAGATGTTAACGTCAGCAATATGGATGTTGACTCATCCCCTACTGACTGGGCTAGGTTGACCAAAATTTGACCGCGAATACATTTCAAGTCGTAACTTCATTTGCTGGGTCGTTTGCATCGGTGGAAATCTTGTGACGTGCTCTTAGCGATCAAGTCATTTTCACTGAGTTTTGGGAACTTTGAATTTTTTCCCTTTCTCTATTTGTTGAGGCCATTCTAAGCCTCTTGGGACACTTTTGAAACTTCTGTGATGTTCCCTAGATCCATCAGGATCAACTGGCCTTTCAAATCTTTTCTCCCTACACTTTCTTCCTTTCTGATTCTTTCCATTAAATCTTCCATGTATGTATGGAAAATAAGCAGATTTGGGTCTGAGTGGTTCTTTCTCTAGAAATATTCAGTCATCTTGTAATATTTTAGGTCCAAAGGAGTGAAATATCTACTTGTAAAAAGTAGATGTGGTTTATTTCAGTTCATTTGATCGTCATTGAAATCTTTTAAGGTTGTTTTAGTTCTCTTGTTCCAGACATTATTGAACTTGTCATATTGGATTATTGTTATAAATTTCTCCTGCAAAGAACTATTTTGGGGCACTACATTAGTGATTTCTCAGACTTGAGTTGAAAGCATGTGATTTCAAACATATTGCTTATCAAAATTGGTTTTGAGTTGTAATGAGGTGATCATTTAAAGTTCTTTGAATACCCATCCATTTCTTAATCTTGCAAAAGTCGTAGAAGATTCTAGGTTCATTTTATTTTACAAGAAAGGCAGAATGTCGGTTGGAAGGAGATTCCAAAACCTTTTAGACACAAATTTCTTCTAACACACTTTATCCTTTCTTTATTTAAATGATATGATGTATATTTGTGTATTTTCATAGTTGTATATAAGGGTTGTACATGTGTATATACAAGCTTTCTTGGAAGATCTTTTAGGGTTTTATCTTTAGAATTCACCCTTTGCATTCATTGTAGAACCACACAAAGAATCTTCCAACATATCACAGAGGAGTACCACCACTATAAAAAGGTACGGGGACATTTTATCCCCATGAGGTTGTTGTTCGGATTTTGACCAATCTGAACATCAACAGCACCATTTTTACCAAATTTGCTCATAAATTAAACAAGTTTCAATATATTTTTATAGGTTTCACTCATCATTGTAAAGATAGGTAAATGCCATTATTTTAAAGCTTCAACATTTTGGAGAGAAACTATGCAAAAGATCATATCTCTAAGATTTTGGCCAAAAATAATACTAAAACTATTTTTAAACCCTCTAAAACCCTGAAACAAAATTATTTAGAACTGCTAAGGATAAATCAGACTCTATGTTTGGCCAATGAGTTTACCAAATTCCTTGGTCTAGTGGAAAATAAAACACAGGCCAAAATGGCATATCTTTCAAAGCGTGTCTCAAATAACATATCACTAACATATTCCACAACTACATCTCCATGTCAATTATCACTGAACATTCCCACAATTATAAACATCTCATTTGAGTTTACCAAACCAAAATTCTTCCCTCAACGCCTTATCACTCCTCTCATATCATTCAAGAGGCACTGGAAATTAAAAAACAATCTAATTTTAATTGTGAAGATGGCTACAAACTTAGCCATTCCTAGAAGCCCACTATACATATTCTTGGTCATTGAGCCTTGTCTCTCTTTCCATTTCTTGTTTTTATTTTTCTTTTATCCCTAGCCTCTATCGGTATTCTTCCATTGACCTTCCCCCTTTTTTCGATTTTGACCTTTTCCTCCTTTGGAATATTAAAACTATTTTTTACCCCATCTTTTCGGTCTTGACCCTTTCCTCGTTTGGAAAATTAAAAATGTGTTTTACTCTTAACTTGATTTCTTTTTACCTTACCTTTTTTAATACAATTTTCATTTCGGCATTAAAAATATTTTAGTAATTTTGAATTTCATGTTTGATTTATTAATTTTTATTAATTCATAATGGTTCCTTTATTATCTTATTTTTATTCTTATTTCACAATGGCCATCCTTTGATTTTTACCCTATAAATATTAACCTCGGCACTCTTTTTTATTATTGCAACCGTATTTGTCTCCGATGATGGGTGGAGTGTCTACTCAAACATTGGAAATTTTAAAATCTTTTACACAATTTATCTCCAGAAAGTTCAAGCATCATTATGAATAATTGTAAAAATCTATACACTTGGATACCATTATTTTTCCAATCATTTTGTACATTATCAAGTTAACAAGTGCACATTTGAGATTCTTTTAATCCAAATCCATTTGTATTTAAGAAATCATGTTAAAAAATACATCTCTAACCATAATTATTTCTCCATTCTAAAATTATAGAGCAAGCAAGAGCACAGGTTAATCTTATTCCATATATAATTCCATCTAAAACATGTTTATTCAAAGAATTATCATGTTTTAACCATTGTTTCTATTGTAAATGGATGTATTGTCATCATTATCAAGAAACTCTATAAGGATGAGTCTATTGTCTTTCATAGAGAGAGAAAATAGTCAAGAAGGAAGAAATAATGGATTTATTATCATCATTATCAAGAAAAACTACAAGGATGAGTCTATTGTATTTCATAGAGAGAGAAAATAGTCAAGAAGGAAGAAATAATGAATTTATTATCATCATTATCAAGAAAAACTATAAGGATGCATTTAATCGATTTGTTATCATCATTAGAAAAACCTATAAGGATGCATCTATTGTCTTTCATGAAGAGAGAAAATAGTCAATAACGAAGAAATAATTGAGGCATCTTTACCAAGTATTTGAATTTACAACATATTTCTTTAAAAAGAATTCAACATAGTGTTACTTTATTTTTTTTTATCCTAGAGTAGTAAATGGAGACATCTAAATAAGTTAACAATTTTACATAGAACCAATTTGAAATCACCAATAAGAAGAAATTGATCAAAATTAAGTTTATGTAAGTACCACTATGTTTAAGACAATAAATCTTTATAAACGGAATGAATAAATCACCAATAAGAAGAAATTGATCAAAATTAAGTTTATGTAAGTACCACTATGTTTAAGACAATAAATCTTTATAAACGGAATGAATAAATCTACAAATATGAAGAGTATTGAAAATTTCATTAATTATCACTTTGTTTTTGTAGTGTCACATTTGTTCCTACTTGTTTAAGAGACTCAATCTTATTATTTAGGAATTTGTTTATAAATGACTTGGTTTATTGATTTGTATTTTGATGTTGGAACTCAAACTTTTAATTATCTGATTGGTTTTAAATTATGATTTTGAATTATATGTGTGTTGATATGATGTAGTTATGACAAATTAAAATGAAAATGTTGGATACATTAACTTGTAGTTGTTACTGAAGATTTTCCTAGTGTGATAGGAAACCACAAGTGTATATTGACGTGGAATTGCATCAACATTATATTAGACTCCAAATTGAGTCAGGGCACCATAAAATACTATATGATTAATGTTATGCTTTGATTTTGATTATGAAATTATTTGATGCATGGACTGTAGTGTGTGCAGGCACAATGAACATGTTGGTTGATCGATCCACCAATGGTAATGGGGTTGTATGTAAGTGTACAGGGTACAATTAGGAGAGGAGGAACAAAATTACAGTTTCCACCTACTAGCACTCCTTTTTCGTGACCTGGGCTGAAAAGATAGAGAGATTTTACTTAGAGGTTTCATGTTATCGTGAGGGTAGGCCACAAAATCAATCACTCACAAGGTTTGGCTAAGTGACGCAAAATAAGGTGATAATGTTATTCATCATTGACCATTAATCTTTCAACAAGGGTGTCAAAAGTTGAGTTAACAATCTCAATAGTTGCACCATTTCCCATACCAATAAAGTTGGTGTTAAGAACCAAACATCAATATAGCATAGAAAAACCTCAAGAAAAGTACTCAACGCCTTGAAAAAGAGATAATATCAGATAATAAGCCTCTTCGAGGGGGCAACCTCCTTTTACCCCACTTAAATGTTCAAGTACCAG